>BQNB010055909.1:0-23770 GCA_026074375.1 Tanacetum coccineum
CAAATGTAATCACTTCTATGCAACCCACCCAATCTACTACATGATATATAAGTAATCAAAGATGATCACTTTCATGTAGAGAAATCCTATACTTCACTACATACCCCTTGGTATTAGTGGAACTAACATAGAGTGTCACCATGATTCATGCCTTATGCTAGAACCATAATCAAAGATGAAGAAATAAAACTTTATGTATATATGTGTGTGTGACGTGGGATTTTATCAAGGAGGAGGGGGAAGAAAATTCTTGGCCTTTTATAGGAGAGCCTTGACTTGGAGAAGTCTCTTTTGTCCAATGGGTAAAAGCATGCACCAACTAGTTTCCCTTCATCTTCTAGAAGTTTAATTCAAAATTTGAATTAGCTAGTTTTTCTCCATCTTCTAAAAGCTTAATTCAAATTTGAATTAGCTAGTTTCCCTCCATCTTCTAGAAGCTTTGATTGGACCTTGATGGGCCTTAATGGGCCGAATTCTATTGGGCTAGCCCGTTTGCTTAGCTCGATCCAAATAGTGAAGCCCATATGAGTAAGAGTCTCGGGATGTCGAGATCGAGTAAATAAATGTATATTTGTGGTGGATAAAGATGGTGAGATATCCATGAGTTGAAGTATACATCTACAAGTAACTTGTGAACTTTACGTTATGTTTTATAATTTACATGTTTGTCGTCACCAAAACATAAAGAGAATGTATAGATTAAAAATCGTAATATTTGCACTAACATACCTGGAGAAGGTGTATGACAGTGTCCCGCGCGAGTAGATTTAGAAGACCATAAGAGATAAAGGAACTCCAGTGATATACATAAAAGTTATTTAGGATATGTAGGAAGGGGAAAGGACTTGTGTGCGGGCCCCATTAGGAAACATGGAGTATTTTTCGATGGAAGTAGGTTTACACCAAGGTTCATTTATTAGCCTGTACTTTTTTGCCTTGATTCTCGATGAGTTGTCACTAGGGATACAAAAGACCATCCTCTGGTGCTTGATATTCGCCGATGATATTGTGTTAGTTTCAAAAACGCCAAGAGGTCTAAATGGTATATTAGAGCAGTAGAGGAAGGCGCTAGAAGAAAAAGCCCTATGAGTCAATAGAGAAAAGACATAATACCTACGGTGCGACTTCAACAGGAACGTGAACGACCAGAATGAAGAAGCAAAAATATGCATTGGCGAACAGATCTTACAAGTTACAACCGAAAGAATCCTTTAGGTATGTCTGATATGTGATTCATAAATTCGGAAGGATAGAGGATGATGTAACACATCGTATACAAGCAGGCTAGTTGAAGTGGAGAGCGGCAACAGGAATCATTTGTGACATGAACGTTCCTCTAAAGCTGAAAGGAAAATTTTAGAGGGTGGCAATTCGACTAACTATTTTGTACGGGTCAGAGTGTTGGTCGTTAACGAAGACTCAATCAAACAAGATGGAAGTGTCGGAAATGAGATGTTAAGGTGGAATTATGGTAAAACTATGTTAGACATAATCTCGAATGAAGTTTTTCGAAGAGAACTTCAAGTTGCGACTATAATCGACAAGTTGAAAGAAGGACGATTGAGATGGTTTGGGCATGTCAAGAGAAAACCAT
Source organism: Tanacetum coccineum (assembly GCA_026074375.1). NCBI lineage: Eukaryota > Viridiplantae > Streptophyta > Magnoliopsida > Asterales > Asteraceae > Tanacetum > Tanacetum coccineum. The sequence goes on from BQNB010055909.1 coordinate 1,595, forward strand.
GGTCAACACTTGTTAGGTGAGTGGGGTCTCTTAGTGTCAATGACTTGAGGAGAAGGGGTATATCAAAGCTCATGTGTGAGGACAGACTAAAGATTGACCTGAAGGAGCTCTTATTTTTCGAAGACATGACCTCGGATAGAAACATGTGGACAACTAGGATTAGGGTGGATAAGTAGGGCGCATAGGTGTAAATATGCATGGTAGCTTCGTGGGAATATCTGATCACCCTAAGGTATGGAGTCTCATCGCTTCATATGCCCTATTGTCTCGCAACACCTCATGTTCATAGACTTATATTTTGAGCGCGGGCCTATTTAACCTTTTATAAATTCATGCATGTACGATCTCATGCTCTTATGCTTTTACGTTTTGTATGTCCGTTTAGCTTGATTCACTATATGTTTGATCGACCGTATCCCAAAGATGGATATATGGCTTCTATGCGTGTTTTATTTTTGCAATTGTATGCTCTTGTGCTTTTAATGCTTATATTTGACTGTACTGCGTTATCATATTATATGTTTTCTTTTTTAATATGATCTTTATGTGCCCTTAGTGTCATATTTTCTATATATATACTTGCATACTCTCATGTTTCATTCTATGTCAGTATGCGTTTATGTCTTTGTACGCATGTATGCTTTTGCTTTATATGCTTTTTTATGTCATTATCTTTTCCATCCTCACACACACCACACATAAAGTTTATTTGCTTGCACACGTACACTTGTTAGAGGTCTTTTTGGATGAAGTCCTTAGACCATCGGATATGGGTGTGACTGTCTACAATTTACCTCTCTCATGCGTAGTTCCCACCAGATTGGGTATTTTTATTGTTGCCACCATTTTAGTGAACTAAGCAATATATTACGGAGTATATCATTTTAGATTTCAACCACTATGAAAACGTTATTTAAAAGAGAATATCATGACATGCCATATAGTGCTGTTGTATGATAACAATTCTACATTCAATGTATATTTTCTTACGTAAAAACGGGGCCCAAAAGTTATACCTAGTACGTACCTGAAGACTTGGCACTAATATTCATTTTTATATAGTGCTAAGTATAGATTGTCCTATATGCCAAAAGTTCAATATAGACCCAACATTTGTCATAGACCCAATGAACCAATCATAGCCACTCATTTTTTCATCAAAAATAAATAAACCCACTTTCCACCTCTTTTTTAAAAATTAAATATCTCACACACCGTTAATCGTTACGCAAAACAAAACATACTATCGCGACGAGAATTAAATTATCTTTCTATAGAGGGGCGACACTATATACTTTCGACGAACTTTTTTTATGATTTTATGAAGTCATATACGATTTTATGAAATCATATATGATTTATGAAATCATATATGATTTTATGAAATCATATATGATTTTATGAAATCATATATGATTCGTTGTACGAATCATATATGATTCGTCATACGAATCATATATGATTTTCGTAATTCGTGACTGAAACAAAATTGAAAAAAGTTTGTCGGAATCACAAATCATATATGATTTTATGAAATCATATATGATTTTATGAAATCATATATGATTTTATGAATCATATATGATCCGTTATACGAATCATATATGATTCGTTATACGAATCATATATGATTTTCGCAATTCGTGACTGAAAAAAAAAATCGAAAAAAAGTTCCTCGAAAGTATATCGTGTCACCCGTCTACTGAAAGATAAAAAAATACTCGTCGCGATGGTGTATTTTTTGTCGTGTGACGATTTACCGTTTGTAAGATATTTTATTTTTTAAAAAGAGGTGGAAAATGAGTTTTTTTATTTTTGATGAAAAAATGAGTGGCCAGAATTGGTTCATTGGGTCTATGACAAATGTTGGGTCTACATTGATCTTAACTCATATAGAGTGATATGTCTACTATATTTCGTCCATATCTTGTCATATGTGCATGCATAAACATCAACAAATTTATATGGGTGGATACTCGGTATCCAAATACTATATCTAGCTTTCATACTATCTTTCACATGACTCTTGCTTATTTTGAATATATATAGTGCGTATAAATGTCTGAAGTAGTTAAATGGTTAGATACCGAGTATCCAAATGCTTATATCTAGCTAGTTTTGACACTAATGTTTACATATTAGCTGTTGATGGTTTTGACATGTCGTGTGGTTCTAGTGACAACCAGATTGGGTGTACACGAGTAGTCGAGCTTTTGTCAGGTAACTCGAGCTCGAATTTGACTTGAGCTTGTTTGAGCTGAGCATTATCAAACTACAAGCTCGAGCTCAGAAAATAAGCTTGAAATGTTTAACGAGTTGAGCTCGAGTTTTTGTAGGCTCGACTCGAGCTGCTTTTAAGTGATACGAAGTATTATGATTTTTTTTTATAGATATTATTTATATTTATAAGGGCTTATATGTAACTACAGTAAGCGTAAATACTTATTTTTGAATGTATCTAGCTTTTCGACCCAAGCTTGATTCGAATCCAGATCTTGTCTTAAATATCAATTTTGTTCAAAAAATATTTCATTTCAAATAATGAAGCTTTTTGAGCCGAATTCAAACTTTCTCGAACCGAACTCGAGCTTCCCTCATGAAAGCTCTTCGAGCTCGAGCCGAACATAATCTGTCGAATCAAGTCGAACTAAGCCAAAGTTCGACTCGTTTACACCCTTAAATTGGCGGATCTAGAAATCTTTCAAAGGATATGCAATTTTTTAAAACAGCAAAAGAGTATGCACTTTTTGCTAATGTCTAAAACATTATTGAGATAATGTTTACACTGCTAATGATGCTTAAAGGTATGCACGTACATACTCTCTAACTCAAATATGTGCGCCCCGTGTGTGGCTACATAAACGTCAAACCAATTAAATAAACATTACTTTGAGAGCTAAACATTTATAAATAGTGTTGTAGTAATTTTTTTTTGTTTTAATATAGAGGTCTCATCTCTATTGACCTTTTCTGGTATACCAAGATTCACCTGAGCCAATTGTATTGACCTGAAACACAAATCCATGGCTCCACGAAGCAAACAACCAAACTTGCACGATTAAGGATTTTATGCTGGGATTGGTTATACCTGTGTGTTTTGCGTAGAGTTTATCCAAAAAATTTATGCAAGGCTTCACTATTTTATCGACGTTGCCTCGTTCATAATTTGGGCTATTTCATCGACTCTGTGAGGGCTATTTCACCGTTTCTGTGAGGCATTCATTATTCGGTTCAACATGTTCACTTGGTTTTTCTATGCTAGTGCAATGTTTTTGATGAACCTTGAACCAAAACCAAAAAACTTACTACAATCACTGGGTTCAAAAGATATTGTTTAATTTGACTCAAGTATATATTTTATTCAAATACTCGCAGCAGATCCATTTAATATGACCAAGTATTTATATTAGGGACATTTAGATACATGTTTCGATCCTTTTGTTTGTTTTATTTGTAAATCATGTCAATAATATCCCTTTTTAACAATATAAACTAATAATATATACCCTACCTATATCATAGCATAAACTGTATAACTTTTTTTCCTGCAGAAAATGAAGCCATTGCAAGTAGAGAAATACTCATGTCTCAGTTAAGCACAAAATGGTTTCTACAATATCGTCACGAAAGAGTTTTTAACACTGCCAAAATTCCTTACAAAACTATCATAGGGAATAAGGTCAAAAGACCATCCACCAGTACACAATTCCAGAAATATTTTTTGCTTACTTTTTGGCATAACTGATCGCCATTGAGTTTTGTGGGGTAATTTTGAAGCCTTGTAGTGATTGCATTGCAGCTGAGGATTGATTTTCATCATCAAACTCTACAAAAGCAATTCCAGGTTTTGCAGCAATCATCCGGACTTCTTTGAAACCTGGGAACTGTTTGAAGAGAAGCTGCAACATATCTTCTGTTGTATCGTGTGTCAAGTTCTGTACAAAGAGGATGTTGTTGGGTGGTGTCGCTTCTTGAGAGTTTGACTTACCGTTTCGGTATGAATCCTGCGCGTATTTGTAAAAAAGAGTAAATATTAGACTTCATGAATGGATTTAGTTGGTTAAGCTTGTAGAATATAGGTGGTAAGGTAACGAGTCAAAATGGGTACAGATCAAACCCACTTTTTGTCCAGAACTTTTAGATCTTGTAATCTTGAATAGAGTTTGTATCAAATTTAAAATGTGATTACAAAAATTAAATTTTTTGAATAAACTGATTGTTTGTCAAATATGATTTAGAAGGTTTTATGCATTACAAAATATACTTCAGGCAACTTTTTGACTCGTTTTACCCATATGACTTGCTTCCTTTTAGAGCAAACCTATAAACTTTCAGCTGTTTGACCCGTTGGAAATAAAAAATGACACAAATTAATCTATTCATAGGTAAATGGTTGAGACTGCCACTGTTTAATAGGTAAGAAGAAAGTTTCAGTAGAGTTTGGTTTCAAGAAACTTACAGCGGGGGTTCCATTGTTGTCAGTTTTAACACCATTAGTAGCTTGTGGAGCATCTCTCCTGCTTTCAGCTGTATACGTTACAAAGGTTAGATTGATATGCATACAAAATAATATATAATCCTGATGGTTTAAAGGGTAAGCAAAGCATATCAAACTTTCAAATATACTTGGTTTTTAATCATTTCTCTAATAAACAAGGTCGCTGTGTACTTTATCCTTCATTTTTTATTATTTCTTAGTATTTAAAAAGGGTAACAGACCCTCTGGTGGCGGTGACCAGTCCCACAGCCGACATAGGAGAGGTAAATCGTGTAATACCATTATATTTTTGTATTTGAAACCCTTTAAATGAAAATATAATTAGGGAAATCTTGTATGTTTTAACAGTCAATTAATTTGTAAAGATAATAATAGCTAATATGTAATCTAAACAGATGTAATTTTCCCTATTCAGGTTGCTCGGGGAGAGCAACTCGGATGTACGCGGCGAATCAGGGTATCCCGTTGACCATTTCCAACCCTTTCCCTGGCCACCCCCAAAGACGTGTACCTAAGTGAGGTTTGAACCGAGACCTCTTGTGAGAAAAGAAAATTTAGTTACATGTCTAAATTAAGTGATACAATCATCATAGAGGTGAAACAGACCACACTGACCAGCATTACTAACTTCCATTGCTAAGGTTTATCAAAAAGCTGTCAAAAAATGTACTAAAGTGGACATGATGACATATCAAAGGCAATCTTTGTGTTAAACACATGTCTTATAAAATACCAAAGATCCTGCTATTATCAGTCACTCTTAAGATAACCTTCATTGATACTGAAGATGGTCAAACCCCTATTGGTCTCTCTAGCATTCCTATAGATCTAAAGACGTCGATATTTTTTTTCTGAACCTGAACATAACTCCAGAAGGCATGGTATATATAATAATTATAAAGCAAGAAAACTTAAATAGAACCGTAGCTTACTTTTTTCCTCCTGCTTCCTTCTCTTTTCTTTCGGAACAAATGTATTATCTGCTTTTGCAATACAATCTGACTTGCCTTTGGCATACTGGATACGCTGCATTCGACAAGGGTGGTGTAAGAAGCTTTGTTGCACTAAGATTATGTATTAAATTCAATCAGGCACGCAATGCTTGCTTGATTATATGTATCTGTCTGACAATTAGTCTCAGACTGCATTTTTCTTAGATAAAAATAAAAATGAACCATAAGTGAGCATTTCTGATTCTTGTATTATTATAGCACCAGAATTCTATTGTAGTTTTGCACAAGTGTGCAAGTTTCAAACACGTTGGAATATCCGTACATCTTATTAGTTGGTGTTTGTAAACTTACCATTGGCTTTTCATAAAATGGAAAGTTTTGCATCTGACGAACTGCAGTGCTGGCAGCAGTAACTTCACTAAAAACAATCCAAGCCTGACCACGAAGTTTGGCCGTCTTCAGAGCGACGACATCCAAAATCCTCCCATATTGGGAGAACAAGGCATACAGAGACCTTTTTAACTCTGACAACCAAAAATAAAACCTGTGAGTACAACAATATGAACAAGCAAGATGAATACTACGTACAAAGTGGAAAAACTATAACTAGCATGCACAAGTGAAGACACTTTCCTTTGACGTACATCAAAATAAATAAATAAAACACTTCCATTTTCAACTTCATATGCGGTTGCTTGACCAAACTCTCCTTGAGGGGTTATATAAGCTCTTGTCAATTAGGCATAAATTCCTACGAGTAACGTTCTGATAATACTTTTAACAATATTATCAATTTTCATGTATGCATTTACTTTCATTTAAAGGACATTCTAGGAAAGAAAAGTTTTTAACCCCCATATAGGGAGAACAAGGCATACAGAGACCTTTTTAACTCTGATTTACCAAAAACAAAACCTGTGAGTAAACAATATGAACAAGCAAGATGAATACTACGTACAAAAAGTGGAAAAACTATAACTAGCATGCACAAGTGAAGACACTTTCCTTTGACGTACATCATAATAGATAAATAAAACACTTCCATTTTCAACTTCAAATGCGGTTGCTTGACCAAACTCTCCTTGAGGGGTTATATAAGCTCTTGTCATTTAGGCATAAATTCCTACAAGTTCTGATAATACTTTTAACAATATTATCAATTTTCATGTATGCATTTACTTTCATTTAAAGGACATTCTAGGAAAGAAAAGTTTTTAACCCCCAATACAGTTCGAGTATTCAGCATGTTGAATTTACTCAGATGATTCCACTATTTGACATGCGAAGAGTGTCAACACGGCTAATCCATTTAACATCGTGCTCCTGAATACATTTCTCAAACGATAATAACTTACACGATGTTTTTAAGCCTAAATCCCTCTCGTTTCTATCTTTTAATGTTTTTAGGCCTGGATTGTGTTTTCAACAACAATTCTCTCATGTTGAGATCAATTTTTTTCCCTTCTTTGTGTTAACACCACTTCAGTTTCACATGTCTTTGAGAGTTTCAGTAACCAGCAACAAAGTTTAAGGTGTTATCTTCAGCAAGTCACCTATTACCGGTGACTCAATATCCTCTTCAAGGTTGGTGTTCTGAAGCGACATGGATATTTGTGGGGAAGGAGGCATTGGAAAGTAGAAATGCCCTTGTTGCTGGTTGATGCAATCACCAAATACAAGTGGATGATACATATGAGAGACACCGCATGTGTTGTCTTAAAGCTTCCCATGTCTCATTCTCTCACATATATCGATGCCTCTTCCGGATTCCAACAATGAAGAGAACATTTAAACGGTGATAAATGGCTTACCGCAGTAATACCTCAAAGTATGTGGTTGGTCCCCAAAAGTCCAAAAAGGTCTTTTCGCTGTCGTGGTGGCAAAACAAAGAGAAAGATTAATCCTAAGATGAGAAAGAACCATAGTTGAAACACAACTTAAGTGTTAAGATGACGCCCACCACAAAGGGTGTCGGCAATTATATTCATGGACAAAACCGTCTCTGGTGAGCTAAGGTTGATGTGGTGGCGACTCCTTTAACAGCAGCTAGGTTGAGGGACGTGTTTGAACTTTAACAATGGTTGAGAAATAGGCCCTACAATGATACTAGGTTGATGGGTCAATGCCCTTAATGACTTTAACGGTGTGACCTAACTGACGAGTAACCCTTCTTTTGGATTTTTGGTTGATCAATGATAATTTTTTCATGATTCCATGCCTCCATGGTTATAAAAGCATAAACTGCTTCAAATGAACACTTCCAAAATATCTATCTATCCACCCTTATTCACATGACGCAGTGACTTGCCAGCTTTATCTGATGTTTCTGTCCTCACCATTGACTGCTTATGTACAATAGATGTAACAACTATAATGGCATATCCACAAAAATTGGTATTGATAGCTATTTATTTATACTTAGCTGCACGACTTACTAATCATCCTGTAATTTAGGCCTTCCTCGTAAACTAGTAAACTAAGTCTTTACCAACAAGTAAAATTCCATCACGACCTTATAAAGCATAGATTGAAAGTTGAGATCCTAAAAACCAGAATTCAGAATGTAATAATCAACTCTTGCTTTTTTAAAATCAACTTACAACAACCCCAAAGACCTAACTGGCAACATGTATCAACTAAATCAAAAAAGTGTCCCTTTCTAGCCACAAAGCCGAAGAACATTGACGGCATTGACTATTAAGAAACAACAGAGAACTTTGACTAAAGCTCCCATTGACCATATTTTACCATTATATGAGCAAAATCTACATGTACTCTCATTGTTTAAAAATAGAGCATTGCTAAAGCCTCCTACAAAATTATCCTACTTATCCTTCTACACACACAATCATATAATATACATTTTTTCCACTTATTAGCTCTCTAAATCCAAAGCGTCAATTCCGCCACTTGTCAGGATCCGTGTGTAGGAAGATTAGTAGGAAGGTTTTGTAGGAGGAATTAGCATTTTTGTTAAGAATAACTTCATATTTTAAGACCCATCAACATTGAGTAAAACTAACGAAAGAGCCAACTCTAATTGCTTTCATGAAATTCTTGCATTAACTTGAATAAAACTAACGAAAGAGCCAAAATCTAATTGCTATTCATGAAAATTCTTGCATTGAACAAAGCAAAAGTGTTTTTCCCAAATACCCTCAACAACACACAAATCTCCTCGCTACAATTACATCTCGTACCCGTACCTCTTTACACCACCTCCATACACATTTATACAAACATTGATATCCGCATCCTCCTGATATCCGCATCCTCCTCTAACAGGCGTTGCTCATCACATATGAAAACAAGTTCCATGTTCTATAAGTTCCTGGAACACTATAAACCCTCCGAAACCTACCTCCACCAAAACAAACATTCTATCAAAGTAATTCAAAAAAATACAAACACATTTACGAAAAGCCTATAACAAGCCTCCATATCTGTATCAATTCCATTATATGATACAACTGTACAATTATCCACACTCATAGCACATAAATCTAACATACGGAACACTACAACAAGTCACAACTCAACTAGTTTCTAAAACCAAAAAAAAAACTCAAAACTCTTGATTACTATGAATCAATTAATACTACAAATTGGTAACAAAATCGGTAAATCGCTATACCTTTCTTCTTAACGTAAATCGTTTAATTCGGTGGTATGGCTGATGTTAGCATCGTTGCTGAGAAGCTTTGAGATCCTAGTGTGTGTTTTGAGGTATTTGTGCGTTTGAAGTAGAGGGAGCTTGAAAAGGTTCTTAAATGATTATGACCTCCAAATTGTATTTAAGCCTAAACTCATTTCTATCTTTTGATTCCTTCCGGGCCAAAATCGTGTTTCAACAATAATTCTCTCATGTCCGCATCAAAAAAAATTCCTGTTTTCTTTGTTTTGCCACCACTTCAATTTCGCATGTCTTCGAGACTGCGCAACCAGCAACAATTTTTTTAAGGTATTATCTTCAATAGTCAACTATCACCACAATACCCAATCCCGACAGAGCACCAGGGGGGGGGGGGGGGGGGGGGGGGGGGTGTGGGGGGGGGGGGGGGGGGGGTTCATACCCCTACCCTTGGGTAAACCTGTAACTCAATATACTCTACCATCACCAGTAACTCAATATTTTCTCCATTATTGGCATTCAAAAAAGATGTAAAAATAAGTGAGGAACGAGTCACTGGAAAACATTGTATGCATGATTGAAAATGGGGCTAACCTAAATGTTGCAACCACAAGAAAGCTAATTGATGTTGTCACAAGAAAAGTGGATATTACATACAAGAGACATGACATTTGCCGTCTTAAATGTATCATCACCATCTTCGGAAAATCAATTAGCTTTCTTGCATACGGATGCAACAACCAGCCCTATTTCCAACTCGATAAAAAGCTTCCAATGTTTCATTCTCTCACGGATTTCCATGCCTCTCTTAAAAAACAACAATGTAAAGGACACTCAGTTATCGGTGATGAAGGGCCATTTACCAGAAATAATACATCAAACTACGTTGTTAGGTGTCAACAATCCCGAGCTTTGCTCTCAAGCGGTGGCAAAGAAAAGGAAAAAAAAAGAGGAGACAACACCAACCACTGAGGTTATTGGCAACGACAATATGCAAAAGGGTATATTTTAGTAGATCCAGGAGAAACAAGGGCTTCCAATAAGATGAATGGGCGACCTCTCTATAGCGAGATTAGGTTGATGTGGCATTGTGGTGATGACTTCTTAATACGTATGGGTTGAGTGGCATGTTTAAACTCTAAACCTGGTTAAGAAAGACTTTAACAGGGGTTACGGCTTGAAGCCCTCTAATGGCATGGCCAATTGGTTACATACTAGAGTATTTCCTGTGTATACATGGGTACATCCAAGAATACCTATCTATTTATCTATCTATCCATCCTTAATTAGATGACTAGCGACTTGAAACCTTTCTTTAGAGTATTTGTAAATCACCATTGATGGCTTTCTTACCGAAAGATCTCGCATAATTTTTTAGTGATAGCTATTTATCTATACTTAGCTGCATGAGTTGCTATTTATTCATCAAATTCTGGTCTTCGCTATAAACTAGTAACGAACACCTTTACCAACAAGTAAGGTAACACATCCACGGCCCTATAGACCACAAACTAAAAGTTCAAATCCTAGGGACATTTTCATAAATTCACAACTAATCTAATCATTATCAACAAGTAGCATCCTCATATACTTAAAATTTCAGGTCCATTTGCATACCAGAAAGCGACAAATTCTATAGTTCCGTACACAGCCCCGACAAGACACAATCACACAAGTCATCATATACTATAACAAACTGCATATTCTATACATTCGACGTATCTCTCTAACTGCACATGTGCTTAACAAAAGCCGTAAACACGAAAACTTAACAAATAATTGTAACATACATTTCAATTAGTTCCATAAACACGAAAATTAAACTATTAAACCAACGAAAAACGAATTGATAAGGATATGAGTGAATATACCTTCTTTTTTTACCTTCTCGTTGAGATTCTTGACGTAAATTGTTTGATTCGGTGGAATATCGGCGGTTAGCATTGTTACTTCGAGAGTGTACTGTGTGTTTTCAAAAGTGTGAAAGCTTCTTGTTCGAGCCCTAAAAATAGAATTGGGGATTTTGGGTTTGGGTTTTATGAATTTAAGTTTTGGAAAGTGGCCCCAAAAGTATTACCTATTTTCATAAAAGCCCTTCGCTATACAAGTGAAAACATGTTGGGTACTTTATACTTTAGTGGTTCATTTTTTAGTGTTAGGACATTCATTATCATAGTTTCATAAAACGTTTAAAACTTATATAAAGTTTTATCTTTTATTTTAATTATAGTAATTATTTGTTTCATGTACGCGTGGCATGAAGAGGTTTTATTTTTAAACCTCTTCGTAATTTAATACATGTTATTATAAAGAGAGAAGTGCATATATATCCTTCTAAAGACTAATAATTGCATATATATCCAACCAAAAGTCAAAATTGCATATATATCCTCTTAAAGACATAAAATTGTCATATATATTCAAATGATTATTTTACATATATTTAATAGCACAAAAATTCTGTTAACTATAATTGATATATAAAATGACGATTATACCCTTTTTATTTATCAAATGGCTGACTCTATCTCCACAACTTACACATTTTCGCCACAATCATTTTCACCCAAACACGCCCCTCAAACGCATACTTTGCCTGTTACTTAAGAGTGACACCCATTGAACGATTACAAACATTTTCTTGTTCAATATCCATTTGCATATCATGAGGAAAAGCAATTGGGGTGTCATTAGATGAGTCACCAAGCCCTTCTTTCGTCCCATTTTCAAGGACCGCTCTTGAAGTTGCTTCTTGTTGCCACATTTGTGTTAAAGCTTGTTGTAACCGAGCTTTTGTTGCATCGATTGTTACGATTGGGAGAGGGTCGTTAGAACCGAGTTGTAACCAAAAAGCTTGTTCTAACCGAACTTATGGTTGTGTTTCCCGTTTGGGTCAATTTGTAACCAAAAAACATTTCAAGACCTACTGCCAAAAATGATACTTTTTATATTGAAATGCTAAAAAGATATAAAAAAAACCGTTATTCGGGTCGACCCGAACCCAGCCAAACATTTTCAACCCGATATCCTATTTAGTATTTGGGTTAATGGGTTGACCCGAATAACACGAGTTACAAAATTAACACGAGTAACCCGACCTGAATAGACTTAATCACGTTCGGGTCCGGGTCATATTCGGGTTCGGTCGACGTTTTTGACACCCCTAATTAAAGGTAATATATGCTCAGTGTTATGTTGATATGACACTTTTACTGACACCGGGTGATCACACGTTGTGCTCTTATAGTGTTAGCTTTATAACTTTTATATAAACACCATGACTCACAACATTTAGAGTGCGTTTGTTTTGTTAAAGATTTGAAATAGGATTAAGATTTTAGTTAAAAGAGAAGTAAGAAAAAGAGTAAAGATGTCATTGTAAAAACGATTGTCCGTCTTACAAATTATGATTTAATTTTTAATATTATTAACTAAAAAGGAACGAATGGGTTCATTATTTTTTGAACTTCAAGCTTTTAACAAAAGTTTTTCACCCTCTATTAATAGTATTTTTCTTTACCTGTTTATTTATTATTACAAAGCTTTTAAAAAACATGATATCATTTAACTAAAGGTTGTTTGAACTATTCTCGTTACGAAACAGTAGTTAACACCCTTACCTACAAGTTTTCACAAAACCCATCAAGACAACATGTTTTTCACTAATCTCCACTTTGAGATTCGTGAACATTTTTTTATTTTTTTTATTTTTTTGTAAAGGGGATTATCGCGGTAAAATATATTACGCCGAAAAAACGTTTAAGTATAACGGATGGGAGTGAAGTCCCTCACCTCGGCCCATTACATAGGCAAATACAAGCATCTAATGCTCCAAACCTACACTCTACATAAGAAAGACAAACACGACTTTTAAACCGGATATCAAAATGATCATAAAGAGCATCCATTTGCCCAGGTAAATCATCGACCTGAGCCTCATATCCGTTTGAAAAATCCAAATCATCGTCTTCAAGCTGCTGACCTCCACCTGTCGAGGACATATAACTAGTCATACCATCATCAGGTTCAAATAATTCATCCTCTTTAGACTCACCAAATTCACCGAACTCGAAACCCCTAGGAGACGAAGCAGGGTTACTAGAAGAAGCCACATTATCCTTCTTAGCATTACCCTTTGCTTGACACTTAACATCATCCTTCTCTACCAACTTGTTCAAAACATCAAACGAGTTAGACATAGGAGTAGTTCTCGTGTCAGATTTGACACGAGAGGGAAACGACTCTTTATGCTCACTCGACTCCGAAGAAAAAGTCTCAGCTTGATCAGTAGCCACCACTGGTTTAACACGATAGAAGCTTGATTTAGGTTTATTAAGTCGAACTCCACCTATAGGTCGCGATTTAGCATCCGCCTTCTTCCCTTTGTTCTTACGGCCCTTAAACTCAATAAAACCCTCTTCATGATCTTCCACACTAGTAGAATTAGTTGTTGCCACAAAAGGAGTACTAGAATCGGCCTCGTGCAACACGTTTTGGACATTGAATAAGACCATGTCCAAAAAATTTACACTCAACACTATGAGGTGGCTTCCACTCGTATTATACTCTTATAACTTCCTTAGTATACCCATTACCCTCCTCATTCGGAATTGCCATAATCACTTTATTTTTTAATTCAAAGTTCGAGCTTACCTCAGCAAGGGCATGGGCAAAGCTAATTTGACCCCATGATTCAACACACATTGAACTAGTAAAAGCATCCAGTAATAAGGGTTTACCAATTTGTGTAGCAATCAAACTCAGCCCATCCTCAAAGTAGGCAAGTAATGGCACACCATGTAGCTTAACCCAAATCGGTACACTTGTAACCTTGCCTTTCTTGAAGGACAAACTAAGAGACCATTTGGTAAGCATAATAGGCGATTTACGGATCATCCATGGGCCTCTTTCCAACACTTGTTCAACACCGGTTTTAGACGCAAATTTGAACAAGAAAACCCCGTCATCCTTCCTCATTAACTTTTGCAACCCGAACTTACCACATGTATTATTGACATAATTTTAGACAATCAGGAAAGCTAAAGTCTTACCAACAAAGTACCCTACAAGGGAGTTATCATACCTACTATTAACTTTATCAATGGAAGATTCGGGAATAACAAGATTAAAACTTTCCAACTTCTCCTCATTCACAAGTGGTCAAAAATTAATCGTCTTGTTAATACTTTCTGAATTCAGAATGTTAGAAAAAGATGCTGAGTTCATTTGAGGACCTTTAGAACTAGCATCGTCCCCAAATGTACCCATTTTAAAACAAGCAGCCTCTTCATTCTTCTTATTACCAGCCTCGTCATTCATCGCGCCCATAGTGGAATCGGCTCCACTACCTAAAGCAACACCAAAATTAGGACCATTCATGCCCTTAACCATGCCAACACCATGCGTAAAATCAGCTCCACTACATGTCCCATCTGTATTAACAGTAGCATCAACATCCCCAGTTACATTACAATCAGACCTAAACTCGTTGCAACCCTTTAAATGACTGTTCCCACTTGACTCGACACCCTCAACCCCATTTATACAAGTACCAGCAACAAATTTAACCCTACTGGTCTGCGTACCAGTAGCAGAATCATTAAACACATTACCACCTGCACTTGTAACCTAAAACGAGGCCTTAGGTTTATTCAGGATTGACTTTAAAGGTATACCATCAACAAATGTGACCCTAGTAGTAGCATTATCATCCACACACCCCGTCTTCTCCATACTCTCTAAACCTACAGCCAAGAAATCAGAATCCAATAACCTAACGATTAGCGCAACACAAAAAATTAAAAGAAACCCTAATAAATTAAGGTTTCAAACGCATCACAATCCTTCACTAACCAACGTCCATCAAACTATACCAATATCAAAATAAGAATAATAAGTGCAACAAACTATTGGATATGTGAAATCATGACGCAAATAAAAACCCTAATTCAAAAACCCAAACAAGTTAACAGCAACAAGACATGATCGTGATGTAGAATTAATTAACCATCAACAATAATCATAACACACCCAATATCAGATGTTGTAACAGACTAAATCAATATAAAGGACGTGTTTAGGGTTTAGCTGTGTTAGCCGTGTTTCTATGTAAAATGATAGTCATTATTATTCCCGAGCCTTGTATAAGAAAAAACGTAGTTTATGAGAATTCATTTAAGCTAATTGGGCCTAGGTGTCGGGCTTAAAGCCCATTTGTAATAGGTCTAGCCCAAGATAAAGCTAAACGACCCATTTAGGGTCTTATCTTCATTTAAGTATAAACACCCCTTCCTATCATGTTAGGAAGGATGTTTCTTCTCATTTTCTCATAATAAAAGTCACCATTTTCTCTCTTTTATTTCTCTCTCTAAACCCTCTTTCTCTCTCTAAGATTTTTCTCTTATTTTGTGTTTTGAGGTGATGAAATGGTAACCTAACATGTGGTATCAAAGAGCCAAGGAGTTTTATTTGGTGATTTTGTGTGCGTTTTTACTTTTTTGTGTTTGGTAACCAAATACCCCAAAGGATTCTCGTCTTTTGGGTGTTCAAAAACCATAAAGCTTTAATATTTCTTCTTATTTTATATTAGTATAGGCTAGTTGTACAAGAAAAACCTTGGAAATACATCAAAAACTTGATCCTTTTAAGTTCTTTTTGGTTCGAACATGGTTTAGTACTCAAAATCATGATTTCAAATTTTTTGTGTTAAAAACCATAAAGTTTGTGTTTTTAAGGTTCTACTAGTCTTAGGATAGTAAGTTGTACAAGAAAAATCATGTAAAAAGGTCAAAAAGTGTGTCTTTAAGTGTTTTGAAAAAGTGGGTTTTGAAGGTGAATTAAACATCAGGCGAATTAAACATCAGGTGAATTAAACTTCAGGTGAATTAAACTTCAGGCGAATTAAACACTCTAAGGAAACTATCAGTGCGTATTAAAACACTTGAATGTGCAGAAGTTATAAAACAATCTGAAGGCAATGATTGAAACACTCCGAGCGAATTAAACAACTCTGAAGGCGAATTAACTCTCCGAAGGCGAATTAAACCTATGAAGGAAAGTATTACGGTTTACTTAGAGATGTAAGCTATACTTGTTGAGCTTTAGGATTATTATATCATCTTTTGCTTGGAGTGAATTATAACTTCTTTTAGGTGATTATATACGGTTTCTTTCTTGATTTAGTAGAAATTCCCGAAATAGAAAATACTACTCTGTTTCTCGGTTTAAATCAGAGAGATTCGTTAAAATCCCGTGTGGAAACGATCCTTGCAGTATCTCATTTCTCATTCGGAATTGTTGCAATAGTCGACTCAACAAGTCCATTTATGCTGTGGTTCTGAAAACACGTCCACTAGTGCTTACTGAAAGACAACTTTGTTTACTGGTATTCTGTCTTCTTCGTTATGCAAAGAGTAAACCAATGGAAAGTTAATCATACAATTTCCCATGTAGAATCATTCGATTACGAGCTAAGTTAATGTATACATAATATATATATATATTATATATATTTAATATATTATATATATATAAAACTAAAAACACCTTTTATACAAATAATATAAGAACTTAGTATTCCGTAAGAAATCAAAAATCACTTAGGAAAAGTGATGATAATTATAGTATAGTGAGTATCCCGTTTGATAAAAATTGCTTGAGGACAAACAATAATTTATCTCCCGAATGTCGTATCTCGACGAAGCGTGAATTTGAGAATCTCGTTTAAGTTTGTGATCGCGTGATTTTAATAGTCAAGATTTGATTTGGATTCTATTTCTACAAATATAACGCAAACGCAAGTAAAGGCAACTAAAAACTAAAGCAATTAAGATTTAAAGTATGAAAACTATAACGGGAATCCTAAAACGCGACTAATTAAGCAAGTAAATCAAATTTAAGCCCTAAAAATTCAAATTTCTAATCTAAAAGTCCTAAATGATTAAAAATAATTTTAGAAAAAAGAATTATATTTTTATGAATTGTATTTTTTTTTGAATTAAAAACTATTTTAATCTAAAAAATTAATTAAAAATACTGAACTAATTTATAAAAATCTGGAAAAATTACTAAAAAATGCTTTCAAGTATTATCAATGTAAGAAAAATAAAATGGATCAATAAGCTCTATCTTATAAGCTGCTAAAATTCAATAAGCTCAATAAGCTAAAACCGAAAAATGTGTATAAGTAATTAAGTGTGCAAAGGGTTAACAGAAAAGTCCCAAGGGCGAGTTGGTAATGAGAGTGTATGTAAAAGTGTTGGGCTGTTAAGGTTGAGGTCCTAGGTTCGAGCCTAGGGCTTCCCTATATGGCCTAACATTTTTATTTTGCAAAATTTATTTTTGAAAAAGCTTTTTAACACTAAAATAAGCACTTTTAATAAATGAACTTTTTAACAAAACTCAAAAATAAGCTGGAAAAAGCTATTTGAAAGTAACAGTTTTGCTTATTAAGTTAAATGGCATTAAGCTTAACTATTTGATCTTCTTTTAGACTCAATAAGCAACTTGACACCTAAATAAGCAGAAATAAACCAAGTCCTAAACCTAATAAGTACCTAGGATCAAAAATAAGCTAATAAGATGAGATGAAAAGCACTAAAAAGCTAAAAGGACAGCAGACATAAAAAGGCAGTTTCTAAGGACAAATGACCAATTTTAAGCTAAGTTTTAAGGACCATTAAGCACTCATAAAAAGCCAAAAAGCAAAAACAGATTAAGATTAACCTATAAGCTACCAGAATAAGCAAAAAATAAGCACTAGAGATCACTAATGAGCAATAAAATTGCAAATGAAAAAGGCTATCTAAGCAGAGTTTTATGTTTTTGGATTTTTTAAGTTTTTGAATGTCTAATTGCAGCCCTATTAATAAGATAGTAAAAGATGACTAAATATCAAAATAAGCTTAAACATATTAGCTTTAATACCTAAGAGCTTATGCTAAGAAAACTAAAACTTAAAACAACCTATAGCTTATCTAAATTTACTAGTTAAAACTGACTTATAAAACCAAAGCTAGAACACTTAAGAAAATAGGGAAGATTGTGACAAAACTTCAATTGACAAATGCAGGCTTAGACTAAACTCTTTTACTACATATTGAACCAAATACAAGTATGAAATCAACACCAAATAGCCACTTATGAAGATCTAATCAATTAAGCTGAATTGACAAGCATATGAACACACAGACTTGAGCTTAGATATATAAAACCTTAAACAGAAATTTTAATCTTTGAAAACTTAGAAAAGCTGGCTTATAAACTTAGTTTGAGCTTATCAAACTTGGCTTAAAGGTCACAAGGCAATCAAACAGTACTAACCTAGATTAGTACTGCTTGTGCCAAACACCCCTTAATAAGTTTGAAAATCATATTTAAGCTTAAAACAGTTTATATAAGTTGTAAAAAGCTAAAACCGATTAAGATCTTATGATATTAAGTCCAAATAAGCAAAGTTTAACTACAAATAAGCACTTATCAATAAACTAGAATAATAGACATATTTTTGGCTTTTTAAACAATTTTTATGAAAACTTATTAAAACTCAAAGCAGATTATGAAACTCTTAAAAATAGAACAAATAAGCTAAATGGAGACAGAATAAGCACAATCAAGCAGGATTAAGCAAAAATAAGCAGGAAATAAGCAAAACAGTAAAGTAAGCTAAAATATGAAATAAGGAATTGTACCTTCATCCAAGCTCAAACAGGAATATAATTAGCTTTTATAAGCTTAGATCTACAAGCTCCAGCTTATCAGAGATAAGCTGGTATTGTCCATAAGTCCATCCATGTTTGGCTTATCATCCATATAAGCTGAGATAATTTTGAGGGTTGAATTTGAGGTGAGATACTAATTCAATTAAGCTTTTGAGGGCTTAACTGAATGAAAGATAGCTTATTAGTTAACTAAGAGCTTATTGAGGCTTATTAAGTCATATCACAAAACATTATAAGCTAGACTTGCATAATAAGTAAAACACATATATATTACTATATATATATATACATATATATATATATATATATATATTTATATTATATATATATTCTATATATATATATATATATATATATATATATCTGTTATCCTATGTATTAATCCATTACACAACTATAATCTATACCAAGATGCTAGAAAATGAGAAAAAATCTTAGAGAGAGAAACAAGAAAGGAAGAATATTAGATTAGAGAAAAATAGGAAGTTACAAGTGATGGAAAAATAACTAACACCCTTCACCAAGTGTGGTGAAGGGATATTTATACCCTTTTGCCTTAGGTGAGGCGTATGGGCTTCTAAATGGGCCGGGCTTGGCTTAACTTGGGCTTTAAGCCCAAAACACGAACAATATTAGATTACAATCCAAGCCCGTTGAACCCGACTTAGCATATTACCAATACAATGACCTATTTTGACTTTCTTCGACCGATAACATTATTGTTTGACTTAATATTATTGAGGCTAACATCTTCCCACAATGTTGAGTATCTTTCTTCAAACTTCTCTGTCATCCACCGATGACATTGAGATATGCGTTTAAGTTTATGGTTTGCACTTGTTATGGTTCGTGTTTGTTTGTAAGGCCTTTGTTCCATCCATGCTTTGTGATCTTGATTTTGAGCCTTTATCTTTTGACTTTAAATTATTGTGATCGTTATCTTGCATCATCTCCTTGGACTTGAACCATCTTGATTTGACTCTGATCAACTTGTGCCTTGTACCAAAATGCTCACACTTGTTTACTATCTAGTTGACATATATGATTAAAGTCTACAATCTTCTCAATATACGATTCCTTTAATTGACTTCTGGAAAGCTTGAGTATAAGCATGTGGTTTATGAATCCGGACTTCGCTGGAATAAGCTGCAAACAACTGTCGTTTTAATTCCTGAAATAAAAAAGTTAGACAATAAAAGATGATTATGGCTTTGTCATTCATTATTGAGTTTCCGGTTGCATTAACCTCCGGTTTGAAGTTTTATAGTATAATTATATACCTGTGATCAGGTAGATTCAAAGATTCTCCTTGATCAGGGTTTCCAGCTCAAAGCGTACGGATCTCTCATAACACAGATGTATTAGATTAACCATGCTTGCTAGTTCTCATTACCGGAACGTCTCAAAGCAGACAACACGGTAAGAGTGAATCAGATAGTTACTATCTTTCTGATTAAGTCGTCAATTCATTTACTGGACCAAAATTGATATCCAGTTATCACAAGCTTGATTCATATAGAATCTTGCAAGTCACCTACCAAGAGCTTGTTTGATGTTGGCTCAAGCAGGATTTCCATCTTCACTGTGAATACTTAAGTATCACTCGGATGTTCTGGCAAGATCTCAAGGATAATGCGTAGGACTCTTTGTTACAACTTGTGAACTTTATGGTGTTCAACAAGTGTATTTTGACATTGTGTCCTAATGAGATTTATACTTTGATCTCTTCTTGGCTCTAGACTCGATTTGTGCACTTTTGGTTTTAGTAATCGGAGGCTGGAGCAGACTGCCACCTATTCAATATTAACAATCTCGGAGTGAGATGTCAATAGATAACGTGTGTATCTCCGTGACAAATGAGACAAGTTTCTTTTGAGAGAAACCCGAATGGCTGGGAAGGGTTGTGCATTGCATCACTGGGTCCATGACGACTTTCTTCAATATCAACAATCATCATTGTGATTTTGATAGATTATGTATTGACCCGGTTTCTGCCTAAGTTGTTTGGAGGGCTTCTTTCTTTTCACCCTTTATCCATACATTTCTTTTTCATTCTTCAACCCCTTCAATGCTTACCAAGACGTCATTACTAACACCTTGTTGTGATTGTTCCAGTGTTAGCTCAATCTTAGTCGGCATTTTTCCCTCTTACTCATTCATCTCCAATCATACCTAAGGACTGCTATTTCTAACTATGGAGTGTCCTTGGGTAGATCCCTCCGGTTCTGGTTGGATCGTAGGACTTATACCTAACCTAACCACCTTATGACTTCAGAATCGTCGTAAAATTAATAGGTTGTTGGGTATAGAGATCGAACCATAAAACCATTTTCTGACATTGTTATTTTCAAATACTCCCCCTACACATGTGCTCTGAGATTTGAAATTGTTTAGCACATGAAGGAAAGAGTTGAACTTAGAGTCTTAAAGATCACATTCTTCTATATCATATTTTAATTACAATTTTCTCCTTTTATTTTAAATAATAAAACAGTTAGTATTTGAAATACCAATTGATTAAAATTTGACATGAAAAATTCCACGGGGAGAAAAATTATACTACGATATTGCATGAATTTATTTTTCAGATTGCTCCCCTTCAACAGTATATGTGGGATACCAATATTTATTAAAACCTGATATTGAAATGAAAAATTGATATGACACCATAAAATATTGAAGACGGAGTGAGATGCCTTAGTGAACAATGCATATTATTAATTGACATTAAGTTTCCACATTTTTATTTCACAAAATGTGTTTGGATACATAAAATTAACATTTATGAGATGTATCCGACACATTAAAAGGCTTTGTTTTAAAAAGCTCCCCCTCAGAAATTGATTCACATAAAATAACATTCTACGTATTACAATTCTTTGAAAACTTATTCGAGAAAGGGAGTGTTGAACACATAATTTTAACAAATATCACTTTTTATGGAAAAAATACCACAAATTATATTGTAGACAATTTTGACATTGAAAGTTCTTTTTAAAAAATTGTGTTCAACGATTTTAAAAACATGATAGAAGACTTCTCTTCTATTTTATGGTAAGCGCACTGAAGCGTACACTTCCCTATTACATTCGGGACCGGGTTATGCACTGAAATGTACATAAGTCATCAAGAAAAATTTAGAAATGACATGTTTTGAAAGCATTTGAAACTCTTGCTCGAACTTCATTTACACGCCCGTGTCGATGTTAATCAACATTAGGTACGTAAATATAATCGATTCCAAGAGACATGTCGAGAAGATTCTTTTTGGTATTTTTTTAAAAAAAATCTGATTTTATATTTTGTTTTTCTAGGTTTTATATTTTTCTATTTTCTTTTTGTTGGTTTTATATTTTTGTATTTTCTTTTTCAAAA
>BQNB010055909.1:23955-38904 GCA_026074375.1 Tanacetum coccineum
TTCAATCAAGGAGAGGAAGAAGATGAAGATGATGATGAGCATAACAATAAGGAAGAAGATGAGGAGCATGACAGTGATGATGACAATGATGATAATGATAATGAAGATGATGATTAAGAGAATTACAGCCAAAGAACTGAATCAGATGATGAAGGAGATGATTTTGTTTACCCGAACTTGTCAACATACAAACCAGATGATAAGGAAGAAGAAAAAGAAAAAGAAAAAGAAAAAGATGATGATGAAGTGATTTCTGATCAGAAAGTTTCAACACCACCTGATTATGAACTCACGGAGGAAGATGAAGATCAAGAGGATGATGATACTATGGTAGAGGATCAAGAAGATGAAGAAAATGGGGAACTGTATAGAGACTTAATCTTAACTTGGATAGACAAGATGCTGAAATGACGGATACTAAAACTAATCATGGTAGGTGACTTGTGCGATTCTTATGAATCAAGCTTGTGACAACTGGAAAGCAACAATGGTGCGATTCATTATGAATCAAACTTGTTCACAAAACCACTTTAGCAAGTGACACGTCGATTGATTTTCAAATTGATTTTCTATATCAATCGGGGAGATAGTAACTCACTGGTTCGCTCTTATCATGTTGTCTGCTTTGAGACGTTCCGATAATGAGAACATGCTGAGTACGATGAATCTAATACTTATGTGTTAGAAAGATTCAATACTACAGCTGGAAATCCTGTCAAGAAGATTCTTCTTAAATTGAATCTATCTGATCACAGGTCGATCCTCACGGATTTGAAGGTTACTCCAACCAAACCTGGGCGAATGACAAAGCCATATTCGTCCCCCCGCTTTATTGCTAACTGTTTTATGCAGGCTATTTAAAGATGGTGGTGGAGGTACCTGATTCCCGCTGTCTCACAAGATCCATAGCCACATGCTCATACCCAACCGGCAAACATAAAGACATCATGAAAGCTCAAGTACATGTTTCAAGACTTCCGCTACTCTGATACCGTACGTCTTTCTTGAAGTGACGAAGTATTAAAGTTAAAGAATTTCAAAGAAGTTTCTGTCACTCTGATACCGAACGTCTTTCTCGAAGTGACGAAGTGTTAAAGTTAAAGAATTTCAAGAAAGATGCAACATTAAAGCTTTCCAAGTCAACAAATCAAGAATGGTATGAGCATGTCGGTCCAGAAGTCACAAGTTCACAAGATGGCAAAGTTTCAAGATGGCGAAGAGATTATGCTTGGTTGATGATCTCTAGATGCTCAAGATCACAATGTCAAATACAAGTTCAAGGAACAAGCTCAATCCAGAAATCAATGATCACTACAACATACTCACAGGAGAATGTCAAAAGGACGAGCTAAAGACTAAAGACAAAGCATAGTATGCTAGGCTTAAAGTTTTGTAAAATGGAGTGACCTCCCTTAGGGGGAGATTGTTGGAAACACAAAAAGTGTCGGTCACTTCCAAGTTGTAATAGTCTTAGCTCGTAGTTAGTGTAATGATTAGATTAGTAATCTAGTCCGGCCCAAGGCCCATGGGAAGCCCATCATAGCCCATGGGCCGGCCATCATGTAAGTATATAATCCCTCTCCTAGCCTTGGAGAGGGGTTGGTTGTTCCATTTTTTACACATTCATCATAATACACTTCATCCATTTTCCATCCATTCTCTCTCTCTAACATCACAACCCACATCTCTCTCTTGTTCTTGGTTTGATCATAAGATTACATGTTTCTACATCCTAATTATATAAGAAAATTCAAAGTCTTGGGTCTTCAATGTGCTAGTTATGTGAGTGAGATAGCAGGTGTGCTAGTTGTGTAAGTGAAGTCAGAAACTCATCAAAGCCATCCATTTTGCTTGCTCTCCAAGTCCATCAATCATAGCCATCCATTCTTTATCTTCATTCCTTGACGAATGGTGTTGTTTAGGATTGCCAAGGTGGCGTTTGTTGTTTTATGAAGTGGGATTGAGGGTGATAGTGATAGGTTTGTCTGGGGTTGCAAGGTACTATTTTGGGGAAGATAAACAGTGTATTGGGCGGGAAATTTGTTTTGGGATGGTTTAACGGGCGTTTGCGCTATTTTTGTTATATGTTTGCACCGTTTGTCCTTTTGGACTGACTTTGTTAGTCCTTGAGGACTAACGGTGTAAGGGTGAAAAGGACTTGATTTGTTAAATAGGATGGGCTTAATGTTGGGCCGGTTTATGGTTTTGTAGACTTAGGTCTTCTTAAACTTAAAAGTTTATAAAAGTCTTCGTATAAATGCTTAATGGGCTGCCCTGGCCCATTAGATAGGTGTGGGTTGGCCCATTAAGTATTTTTTTGGTTTCGGCTTCGGCTTTGACTTGTTGACTTTTTAGGTTGACTTTGACTTTAACTTTGACTTTTTCATGCTTTTCCATTCCCGTGCTCGGTTTTGTCGTGTTGGCTTTGTTTTTGTCCTTTTCTTAGATATCCGTTACCTGCACAATATAAATCACAAAACACACAAATTCAATGTATTTTTGGTATATTTTGGTCATTTTAGGCATGTTTTTATAGGCAAAAGGTATGTGTAATTAAACACATACCAGTCTCAGGATGAATCAATTAAACAAGATCTAGAATTTAATATACTACCGGTACACTCTCATATAATTTTAATTGATACCAATGCTCCCAAAAAAGAGACAAAACCACATATGCACGATCAAATCCATGAACGCGACATATATGATTGCTCATTCCTTAACTCGAGCAAGCTAAAGGTAAAACTATCTTAAGCACCAAAGATGGATGCTTGAATTCCTAAAGATCTAGGGGCGAACCTCCACATTATTTTTATTGGGTGAATTTTTATCTTAAGAGTGGTAAAGTTTTTTTGCTAGTACATATGACTCCTATCAGCGAGACGCTACTAAATACTAAGTTTTCATCGGTATGTGCCATAAAAAAAATTAAATTTGGGTTTAAAATTACCTGTATACGCTACTTTTCAGTGTATTACTCATCTTTTTAAGGACAAAGCAAAGGCAAATGAAGAAATAGTTTCTAAGGCTTTATTTCCTCCTACTCTTATTTTGAACATTGTCCCCAATGTTCTTTAAGTACCCGAAAATGAATAAAGGGAAAAAGAAAAGGTAAAAGAAACTAGTACTCCCCTGGTTTTGCTTAATAATGGAGAACAAACAAATGATCCCGGCTAAATCATCATCCAAGAATCGTCCACATGAAACTCCTAAGAACTTCTGGGCTTCTCCTCATCAAATATAACCTGCAAATCAAAGACTAGAAACAACTACATCTGGCGTAAAATCGATGGGATAATAATATACAACGTAATTATTTAGGGTTTTGACACTATAAAAGCAATAAAGATAGGATGAATGTACTAATGTAATTGTGGCTTTCTGCAAGTTATAGGAAAATTACAAATTCTAAAAATTATACACAATTAATTTTTCAAAAATAAAAAAAATACAAAATTTACAGTAGCTGGAGACGCGACGAACAGTCAGAAAAATCCTCGACGCCGGGTCTCCGAGACTACAAATAAAAAAATTATGTTTCTTGGAAAAATTCATGCACGCAAATCCTATTAGTTATTTCCTGGAAAAATTACTGCATAAACCATGAGAACAATTAGTACAATCATATGACTCTAACATGACACAAGACACACAAGACGTTAATTAATCTAAACTATTTATTTTATATGTTTGAAATGGTTCTTGGAAACCGAATATTTTTCTTTTAACATTTATTTGATGTAAAATACATTTGATTACAATTAAGGCGAAGTTAAAGAGAAAGCAAAGCATGATCACATAATTCAAACATATATTTAAACTTAATTCATGAAATTACAAGCAAACGCGTACAACGCTAAAAATAAATAGTATATTTATCGACGTCGTCAATGACTTGAAAACATAGGGTGTTATAACTCCTCCTTCATCACTCACCTCACTTCCTTCATTTCTAAATACATAACACTTATCATCGAATATTGCGCTTCTCCATGAATTGAATCCCATTTATTTCTCTTGATGGTAGTTGATCATTTCCTCCCACTCCAAAATCAGCCTACTTACGGTATTAGTGGGGGCTACGGGATCGATTTCATCCTCGGTTATCTCATCAACTCTACAAGGGGACTCAAGGATCTTAAAAAAGTTTATCTTATTCTTGCCAGATCTTAGAGTTATTGTCCCCTTATCAAATTTAATCTCGGCTTTAGCTATTGTTAAAAATGGCGTTCCTAGAATGAAGGGTTTCTTCTCATCTTCCTTAACATCTAAGATCACAAAATCCATGTGGTACACATAACCATCTATCTCAACCAATACATTCTCAGCTATTCCTATGGTGTAAATATATGAGTGGCTAGCTAGGGAGAGTCTAATGTCAGTCCCTACAGGCTTTTTGTTGGTTAGTCTATTGTAGGTGGATAGGGGCATAACGTTCACATCGGATCCTTGGTCGACTAAGGCATCTATGTATTTTAATCCTCCTACGTTACATGGTATCACAAAATTACCTCCTATATCCTCTTTTTTGGCTAGCTTTTTCGTTAGGATTGCATTGTACATAGGTCTTGCGGATAACGAATTATAGGTCTCATATTCCATCTTGTCTAAACATGTTGCTAGCAGAGAGTCATTGTACCTTTGGTTGTCTACATCCAATGAGCTTTTCATTCGTACTCCTAGCTAATTCATCATCCATTTTGTCTTTCATTTCTTCCTCCTTATCAACTAACTCAATCGGATCCACTATATCTAACTCACTAAGTTCTACAATGTTTTTATCAACAACCATGTTGTTTTCAACACTCTTTTCTTTTTCCATTGTAACAAGGGAGATGGCGTTAACATGCCTAGTGATGGATTGTCTAGCTTCTTCTCTAACTAACAACTTTTCCGGAGTCCTAATTATTGTAAGTTCTTTTAACCCCTAAACATTTTCTCCATTCTATCGTTGATTTCCTCTCTTTGTTTAAAGATAGATTTTTTGAACCTTCCCATTCTTTCGGTATGCGCCGCCATGTAACCTTGTACTCGAGCTTCGAAACTGGGTTCAAGTGCTTGGTGTTGGGGGTCCGGACAAGTATGTTTTTAAAAGCTGAAAGGATTTTGCCTCGGTGGCTCGTCAGGGTTTCATGAGTGTGGGTTTGAGGAACTTTCTTTGGCATATATTTGAGGAACGTGCGTTGAGCTTGTTTTAGGCGTCGTTCTTGATCCATTTAGCAAGTAGCTAATTTGATCTTCAAGCTCAAGAAGTCGTCAGTCGGGAGTTTTTGGTGTATTTTGAGGTAAGGAAATTCCCTTGGCCGGTTTTGTGAAGTCTCCTGAATCATTCCAGCCTTCATGGTCGTAAAGAGCAAGATTCTCTATGATTTCCCAGGATTCTTCGATGTTCTTATCGCTAAGCTTGCCATCGGCGGTGCGGTCAATCTTACACTTAAGATGGAAAGAGACATGATCGTAGAAATTTTGAATTTGAAGCCAAAGATTGATGCCATGATGAGGGACTTTTTGAAGTAAGTCCTTGAAACAAGTCTATGCTTCAGAGAGAGATTCACGTTGATGTTGTTGGAACATCAAGATGTCATTTCTGAGTTTAGAAGTCCTTCCCGGTGGAAAGAATTGAGCAAGAAAACGAGTAGTGAGATCCTCCCAAGTAGAGATGGATCTTGCGGGAAGACGTTTAAGCCAGTTGCTAGCTTGATCGCGAAGGGAAACTTGAAATAAACGCAATTGATGCAGAATTTTGTAAATCACAAAAGTTTTACAATCCTCCTAGGCAGTGAACCTAACCATTGTAGTGTAGTATAGGTAAGTCCTGGGGATTAATCGTTCTCTAAGGGAATAGTGAGGTAGGTTCAAAGTATATGTCGCCTAAATCTAAAGGTTGAGGGATGATTCTTTTTGGTCTTTTATTGGTTTAATTGAAAGCAAGTAAATCTCGGGTTTTAAAGGGAGGTTTTGATTAAGCTAATAACTAATCCTAATTATAACTAAACTAAGCTAGTAACAATGATATAGAGAAGCGTATTTACTTAGATGAAATTCTCCCTAATCATGAATATTTATTATGCTTAACTAGTTAGATAAATTATTAATGGGGGTTTATGACTAATACGGATCGGTTAAGCGTTCACATCCCCTCTCCCTTCTACACCTATGGTCAATGTCTACGAGGTTGCTCAATCGGACACGAACACAATCATAAAGCATTAAGATTTCCACTATCATGCATAATTTGACCTATGTGACCTTAGGTTGCCAAGTATCACTAATTAGCCTAGAGGTTGCTCTTTTGACTAATTAACACACACTCACATACAAATCGCCAATCATAAAGCATTAAGATTTCCACTATCAATCAGACACGAACACAATCATAAAGCATTAAGATTTCCACTATCATGTCTCTTAGAGGCCTTTAGGTTGCTAAATGACCAAGAATAAACCGATCACACGTTAAGGTTGCCTAATCATGCAAACTAGTTTATTACAAATCAATCAATCGATTATAGTATGAAAGCGTATGGATCCTCGATCAAACATGCATAATAAACATCAATAATCATCAACTAACACAAATACATAATCAATCTCAGGGATTATAACAGCTAAGCAAACACTAGATGAATTAACCAAGCATACTTAATAGAGAATAGAAATCATAATCAACAAAAGGAATTGAAGACATGATTTAAGATAGAAGTGATAATCAAACCATTACAAGATGTTTATGGATTGAATTAGACCCTCTAAGTTGCTAGAAAAACACCTATCCAAACCCTAGAATCGGACTTAGGGTTTGAGGCTTGATAAAAACGAAGTTATGAGGTTGTATTTATAGGCAAAACCCTAACCAACCTTTGTAACGGCGTCACTAATAACATATGATGCCGTCACAGTGACATCTTACGCGTGGTTGTAGATTTTCTCATTCTGAACGTAGGAGCTGTTGAATCGTCGAAATGCGAGTTGGTATGAAGGAGTTATGATCAAAACAATATCTGGTACTTCGCGCGCACGTCGAATGATTATCTTTATCTAGAATCTTCTAGGGTTTCTTTAGGTCGGTTATGTTATGACACCGTCGCCAAATCTCTGACGCCGTCTTGATTTTTGTTGTGACGGCGTCACGTTGTATTTGTGACGCCGTCTCCAGCCACTATAGAGAAATTCTTGAGCAATGTTGGTGTAGGTCCGTAGTCTTGTCGGTTTCTTCTCCAAATGAGCCCAAGTCACGTGTATTTCTTCCCTTGGGGTTTCTACTCTCAAATGAGCACAAGTCTGTGTATTTCTCTTCCAATGCCTTCAAAAGCCCATATACCTGAAAAGGAACGATTTATGTGCCTATTTTGGGCATTATAACACGAGCAATTTTAGGGGTTTAAATAGCCCTTCGAAAATGTGTATTAAAAATGACACCTCATCACATACACGCTACACTTGGGATTTGCTAGTCCATAAAAGCAATTGGCTTTTCGTATCTAGACAATAAATGTATTTATGAGGGGGTTATTTTGCCTACTCTTTAAATGTATTTTAAAACACAACCTTCAAACCTCGTAATTAAAAGCACGAAAGTATATACTAGCACAATCTTCACGATAAGTGGTTAGGGATTACGATTCTTCTTTCTACACGTGTTGTATAATAAAATTCATATTACATTATCGGGGAAATGAAATTCAACACTTCTTTATCCATCATTAGCATATAAATTACCATAGGCTTGGTAAAGGATCAAACCTCCACCGCTAGGTGCAAGTATTATTCATTACTATCTAAGAGGTCTTTATAAAGGGTTGTGGGGTGTAGGTGTAAGATAACATATAATGGAAACAAAAACGGATGGGATACATTTGGGTGGTGACTTTGGGTGAATTTGGAGTGGAAGGGTTAGCTAATTATTTACACGAATACACTTTGGTTTGGTTGCTAAGCCAAGACTCGGACGAAGATATACAAATTCTACCCAACTCTACATCAATCTCTTTCTTTTTCTTTTCTTGTTTTTTTAATAACATAGTACATCACATGGGGTTTATAATACGTGCCCCTACACTTGAGCTTTTACATGCTCGATATTTACAATCTAACTAATGACTCGTATTGAGGTGGATCAAAATAACATGGAGATTATCCAACAAATATATGGGGGTATTGACTTAACTTATCTTTCACATTCTTTCGCAAAATAAATACTACCATGAATCCTAATCGTCCTGATATGTGTTTATTCACATATCATTTTTCTTTAGTATAATAAGCTTAAATTACCAAAAATACATAGGAAATGCATTGTATATGTGTATTTTATGATTTGTATTGTGCAGGTATCGGATATATCAAAAAGGACATAAACAAAGCTAAAACAGACAAAACCGAGCACGAGATTAGAAGAGCGCGAGAAAAACAAAGCCGAAGGCGTATTCATTTTTAATTGGCCATCCCGTACCCGTTTCATGGGCCGGGTCAGCCCATTAACATTGTATTTATATAAACCTATGCCTAAGTCAAAAATCAAAACCAAATCCAATCTAATATCCAATCCAGGCTCAAGTTATAAGAAATAAGCCCAAAACCTAACCCAGATCCAAGTCAAAGATTATAACACTTTGGTCAATTTCATTGTGGATCTTCCCTCTCATTTTCACACACAACAAATTAACGCACAGGGTAAAACACCGCTCTTCACACACACAAATGCTTCTAGAAGATTTTTCTGACACGTCTAACATCACTACTAGTCCACGTTGGCAATCCCAAGCATTTTGATTGGAGGAGAGGACGTGGCTGTATGATTATGGGCTTAGATTGGATTGATTGAAGTTTGTTATAATCTAAGGGCTAAGGATCAAAGTTGAAGACGCTCCTGAAAGGCTAGAAGCTTCTCTCGTTCACTATAAATAGGGGCCTTCATCACACAGTGAAAAATATCTACGGTATGAGTAGGGTAGTTTATTATAGCTTTTAGTTTTAGCTTATTTTCAGCTTATTGTCTTTTACTTAATGTAATCTATAACACTCCCATTTTAACATATATAGCAGCGGAAGCTAATCTGGGGTATTATTTCATAGTACAACAGTCATAATCATAGAAAATGAATAGTAAAGAGACGGTTTTGGAAAATTTAGTTATCATTCATTATTTCATCAGAGTTTTTACAAACAGAGGTCCTAAAATCTACATGAAAACATAAAGTTTGAATGATAGCAGTTTAGCCATCTTCAAGTCCGTGCCACTTTATGCCATAAGATGCTCAGTTACCTAAGATAAACATGCTAAAAAGGACAACATAATGGTTGAGTGAAATTCATAGATTTATGGTAAACAGTTTGAATACAAGTCATCATAACTATTATGGAAAACAGTATTATTGCCCTAAGCTCATGACACCGAGACCTTGAGATAATCAATAATCACAAGAAGTTGCCCCAACGGGTGCCTTTGCCAAACACCTACATAGTGATTCAAATGAAGTGCGTTTGGTTACCAGAAAGTATAGGTACACCAACGGGGAAGTTTAGTCCAAAATAGATCTATTCACAGCATTCGCGCTTACTCCGAAAAGTAATTAACGGTTCATGATAGTGGGGTCTTAATGGCAAAAGTAAGGACTTAGGGAAATAATATATCAGGATGGCATACTATTGGAAAAACACTCGTTTTCATGGTTTATAGCATGTATCCCCCTCGCGGGTTTATGAAAACATTAGAAGATTTAAAATGCGAGGCTATAAACTTACCTTGATAAGGGAAATCTGATTGATGGCAAAAGTATATCAAGTGAAAGTAATAGCTACGTCACACAACTTGAGGTAATATGTCAAGTCTTAGTGTGATGGTTTATGTTTCAAAACTTCATAAGAAAAGAGATAGAAGAAAGAAAGAAATAAAGAAAGAAGAAGATGGTTGATTACTTGCAAAATGAGAAAACTTACATATGAGACCAACACCCTCTCTAAGAGTGGAGAGGGGTATTTATACTTTCTAACTCGTCAAAAAAAAAAACCCAAATGAACTTTATCACATGAAATTCCCTAGTAACGTGATACGATAAGATTTTAAGTTTCTTTAAAAGCTAGTCGATGATAAATTATGTTAATTATATAACATAATTGTTTTATAATGCGTCGATAGTTGATTAATAGCGATAAATGTATCGGGTTTTAATAAAATCAAGTCTTATAATATTAATATATATTTTTATAATTTATATCAAAATATTATATTTTATATTTTTTAAGTTTGCAAAAATGGCAAATATATACCCTCGATTATAAAACTTTTACAAGTTTAAGTCCTCTATATATATAGTTTATTTAATTTATTACTTTAACTTTGAAAATGGCAAGATAGGTCCTTATAGTTATAACCTTAGGAAAATGGACAGTTTTCAGGCCCTCTAGTTATAAATTTTCAGTAACGTTACGTATATACACCTATGCTTGAAATATTTGCTAATTAAGTACAAAAGTCATGCAAGCTTAGTTTAGGGTGCCAAATGATATTTTCAGGTTATAGATTATTAGAATAAGCAAAAATAAGATTATCTAACGTAACAAAAGTTTAGAAAAAGGATTCGTTAGCTAGAAAATCAAAACGGGTCATTTTTAGGGTTTTAGTAAAAAACACATGGATTTGAGGATTCAAGGCTTCACAACAAGAAGTTTTTATATGATATTAAGAGTATTTTTGAACTTTCTAAAACCGATTATGAGCTAGTGAACAAGATTTTGGCTTACTTGAAGCTAAAAATGGGTCGAATGAGGGTTTTTAGGTTTGTACGCCTAGAAACAACTTCAAGGGCTTCCTTCTCTTGATTCTTGGCTTCTATTATGATCTTAGGGACTTTACTTGATCCTCCTTGGTCTGAGTTAGAACTCCATTTGAGTGGTGATGAGTTTTTGAGGTGTGATTTGAAAGGGTTGCTTGGATTCGGCTTATATAGTGCTCAAAACCCTTGGTGCCCAAGTTTTATGCTTGGAGTAGGGATCAAGGTGCTAGAGTAGTGACTAAGGAAGGTTATAGGGTGAGTATGGAAGGCTAGAAAACTAGCTATGCAAGGTGTGGGGTATGGAGGGGGTTCGACTACATAGGGGTTGCCATGGAGTGTTTATTTACTTGGTCAGCAAGTTGTTGATGGAGGTGCTTGTAAGATGGTAGGGTGGCTGCTAGATGACATGGTGGTGAGGTCATAGTGGTGCTTGAGAGCTATATTGGTTGAAAATGGGTCAAAAATGAAATAAAAGGGAGTCGGGTTGGTTTAATTTCGGCTTAGTGGTTTAGGCTTTTAATTCGAGTTAGGTTAGGGTTTAAGACTTGTTTAATATTAGGATTAGGTTTTTTTCTCTTTGGGTTTAGGATTATGGTTTAGGGTTAGGATTAAGGTTTGGGTTTAGTTTTATGGATTAGGATTTTAGTTTGGTTTAATGTGAGATTAGGGTTTTAGGGTTTCGTTTAGGGTTTAGGGTTTTAGATTAGGGTTTTAAGATGACTTAGGGTTTAGATTTAGGGTTTAGAAGTCATGCATTAAGTTCTTGTACCTTGTGTTAAAGTGGTAGTAAGAAACTAAAGTGATTTAAGAGGTAAAATGACCTAGGTTTGGTTTTCTTGCATTATTGACTTGTACATTGGGCTTTAGAAAGTTGTAACTTAATTTAGGAGGAAAAAGATATTCAAATGTTGTGTATTGTATACTTATACACATGCTTGAAGGTTTTCACATTCATTTTATATGTATATATTACATATAATTAGGGTTTTGATATAAATGTTAATGAATAATGTATGTTTTGATTTTACGTTGTAAATGGTTATGTTAAATGGTATAAATGGACTTGGTAAAATGATATTAGATAGAGACTGACACATTAGGATGTTTACTTGATATTAACATTGATATAGATGGCATTGGTAGAGGTTGCGTGAGCTTCGTTTTACTTTAGTGATGCAAGTTACGTTGATAATGAGATAATAGCAAAAATTTCCATGTAAAAAGGTGTGTATATATTTAAAAGATGGATATTACAGTGATTATTTAATAGATGGTTAATTACATGAGAAAATTATAACTGTTGTTATAGTCTCCCTCCCCCTGAAAAAGATATTGTCCGAGATTTATTTGGATGCCAGAGTGATGTTTGAAAACAGATGTGGATACTTGGCACGAATTTCATCTTCGCGTTCCCACGTAAATTTTGGTCATCTTTTAGAGTTCCATCTTACTTTGACTATAGGGAATATGACTTTGTTTTAGTTTCTTGACTTCTCGATCCATAATTTTAACTGGTTCTTCCACAAAATTGAGTTTGTCATCGAGTCGAAGCTATGTCATTGGTATGACAAGGGATTCATTAGATAAGCATTCTTTAAGATTAGAAACAGTGGAAAGTACTATGGGCATCACTGAGCTCTTCAGGATGCTCAAGTTTATATGCCACTGGGCCAAATCCGTATCAAGGATTTTGAGAAGGTCCATGTACCGGGATTAAGTTAATTACTCGTTTTCGAATCGGATGACCACTTTAGGAGGTGTACATTTAACATAACACGATCTCCAAAACTTGAAATTCTAAAGGCTTTTCGCCTTACATGACGTAAACTTCTTTGTTGATTCTCTCTGCTAAGCTTGACAAGCGTTGTTGATTTTGCACTTATCTTTTCTGTGGTTTCATGGATTATTTTGGTCCGTAAGTTGAACATTGCACTTTCGACCATAATGGGCCTCAAATAGTGTGCCTTAATAATGGCATGGTAATTGTTATTGTAGGAAAATTCTACTAATGGTAAGTGTTTTTCCCATCCTTTTCCAAAATCTATAACACAGGCTCGAAGCATGTCTTCAAGTGTTTGGTTGGTCCTTTCACTTTGCCCATCAGTTTCAAGATGATATGTCGTACTCATATCTAATTGAGTACCCAAAGCCTTTTGTAATGATTGCCAGAATCTGGATGTAAAATAACTGTCACGATCCGAGATGATGGATATTGGTACTCCATGCCGGGAGACTATTTTCTTTATGTATAACCTTGTAAGGGTTCAATACTATCTGTCTCTCGGGTAGGGATAAAATGTGCGGATTTGGTCAGGGCGATACATACAATGGACCAGATTGTGTCTGTCCGTTTGATGTTTATGGGTCTAGTTTTGTGCATGGAAATCCATTGTTATTCCTCACCCAATTCCATATAGGAATCTCCGGTCTGTACCCAGTAAGTCGGATTGGCTTCTGACATTATGCCTTAACTCTAGAACATGTCAAACATTTGCCAACATATTCAGCGATGATTGCCTTCATGTTAGGCCACCAATAGAGTTTCTTTAGATCTTGATACATTTTGTCAGAACCTGGGTGAATGGAATACTTTGATTTATGGGACTCATGCATGATTAAGTTTCTCAAATTATCAAAAAGTGGTAACCAACTTTGGTGTCGGTACCACTATAATATCATTTCACTTCCATACAAATAAGTATGAATCAATGATAAGAAACCATAAGAAAAGAGATAGACAGTGGAAAGAGAATTTTAGAGAGAGAAATAAAGAGAGAAAGCTAGAGAGAAAAAGGATGATTGATTACCTTGTGAAAAATAAATATGAGACCAACACCCTCTCTAAGAGTGGAGAGGGGTATTTATACTTTCTTACTAACCTAGGGTGACGCCTAGGTGTAGTGTTGTTGGGCCGGCTCGGGTTTTGGGCTTTAGCCCGCAACGTATACAATATTAGATTAAATCACGAGCCCGACTCCCTTTCTAGCCAATTACAACGACTAATAAATAAAGACCGAGTTTCCTTGTTCGACTTAATATTTTGAGGCTAACAATCTCCCCCGAAGCGAGGTCTTTGAATCTTACTTCCTTGGACTTATTGAGATTGCTTTGTCATTTAGTTCTTGAGTCTTTGTTTTGGTCTTTATCTTGTTGTAGGCTTGTTCCTTCATGCTTTGTGATATTTGATCTTGAGCCTTTGTCATTGTCTTTCGACTTTGTCTTTTGTTCCAAGATCTTTAAATCTTTATCCTTGTTTGTCTTTAACGTCTTTACCAACATGCTCATACTTTGCATCATCTTGAAAGCTTTCTAACAATCTCCCCCAAAGCTTGATTTCTGAGGAGTTATCGTTAATATTAGAGTTTCTGGAAGTCTTTGTCTTTAATACTTGAGCTTTCTTGATTCTTGAATTTTGATGCTTATAGTATGTCTTTGTAGTTTGAGCATGAGCATGTGGTGATGAATCCGACTTCGCTGGAATGAGGCATCACCATCTCCATCTTTATGTATCCTGAAATAAAACAGTTAGCAATAAAGCGTGTGGACGAATATGGCTTTGACATTCATCCAGATTTGGTTAGATTAACCTTCAGTTTCGTAGGACCGTTTTACAATATAAATATTGTACCTGTGATCAGGTAGATTCAAAGAATCTCCTTGACAGGGTTTCCAGCTCAAAGCGTAGGATCTTCTAACACAGATGTATTAGATTTACCATGCTTTCTAGTTCTCATTACCGGAACGTCTCAAAGCAGACAACACGGTAAGAGTGAATCAGATAGTTACTATCTTTCTGATTAAGCCGTCAATTCATTTCCTGGAACAAGTTTGATTCATATTTAATCACACCATCGTTTCTTTCTAGTTGACACAAGTTTGATTCATATAGAATCTCGCAAGTCACCTACCAAGAGCTTGTTTGATGTTGGCTCAAGCAGGATTTCCAACTTCATTGTGAGTACATAAGTATCACTCGGATGTTCTGGCACAATCACAAGGATAATGCGTAGGACTCTTGTTGACGGCTTGTGAACTAATTGGTGTTCAACAAGTGTTAGTAATGGAATGTGTCCTAATGAGATTTATTTATAGATCTCTTGGCTTTAGACTCGATTAGTGTGTTTTGGTTTTAGTAATCGAAGGCTGGAGCAGACTGCCACCTATTCAATAT
>BQNB010055910.1:0-37303 GCA_026074375.1 Tanacetum coccineum
CGTTTGTGACCATATCGATTATTTTAAAGTTAGCTTATGTGTTGGGCCTCATGTTTAAAATGTTTTTTTTTGCTATATGGATTTTTTTAAATAATGGGTTGTACGTTTATGACCATATCGATTATTTTAAAGTTATTATGTATCGAAGATGTTTCCGCGGGTATTTTTTTATCTGAATAAATCGAAACTTTTGTAAAAAAAATTTCCTCCTACTTTGTGCATACAAATTAAAAAAAAAAAAAAAAAACCAAAATCAGGCTGGCCCAAAATGGGAGCTCGTTACTGTAGCATTGTGGCCCACTGTCAAAACGACAGTGGATTTGTCTATATTAGTAATAATTTTTTTTATATGGCTTATGTGTTGGGCCTCATGCTTAAAGTGTTGTTTTTTTTTTTTTTTGCTATATGGGTTTTTTTTAATATAATGAGTTGTACGTTTGTGACCATATCGATTATTTTAAAGTTAGCTTATGTGTTGGGCCTCATGTTTAAAATGTTATTTCTTTTTGCTATATGAGTTTTTTTTAATATAATGGGTTGTACGCAAGGTTCTAAAAAGCGCTCTATAGCGGGGCTATAGCGGCGCCATAGCGCGAGGCGTGGCCTCCACGTTACGAAACAGGTCAAGGCGTCGTCTTGAGGCGTGGCGTGCAATAAAGCGAGATATGGCGGGCTATAGCGCGATTTTTTTTGAAGCTTTAAAAGATTTCATGGATTTGAGCTTATTTACAAGTATTTATGCTTTGGGTTGTATGGGATTCGGGCTTAGTAACTCCATTACTCAATTCTAAGCCTAGTAGCTAACTAACATTGACCACTCTATAAATATTTTCTGCCGCCTTGAGTCACGCCTTAAAAACGCTATGACGCAACGCCTCACGCTAAAGCTTGAGGCTTGGCTATGCCGCCATGCCACGCTTCACGCTATTTATAACCTTGGTTGTACGTTTGTGACTATATCGATTATTTTAAAGTTATTAGGTATCGAAGATGTTTCCGCGGGTATTTTTTTTATCTGAATAAATCGGAACTCTTGTAAAAAAAAACTCCTCCTACTTTGTGCATACAAATTTAAAAAAAAAAAAAAATTTTTTTTTTTTTAGTAATGTACCAATTGTATCTTAAAGCGTCAAGTGTGTACGAGTAATTTGTATTTTTACTTACCTCAGTGCCGTGAAAGCCTTGTTTAAAAATTAAAATAACTTGTGTATTTAATCACTTGTTTCACAGGTTTAACAATTACTTGTTTAATTATCTATATTTATATTCCTTGTAAAGGAAACCATCTATTTTTGAATTTTCAACATTTATTTTATAAAATGTTAAAAAACTTTTAAAATGGAAGGTCTTTAATAATTTCAATGGAAGGTCTTTAATAATTTCGGTAGGAAAAGGAATATGGGTTATCGGTTCAACCGGTTCGACCACCAGGTCAACCCGGTCTCTAATCGACCTGGTCGCGTCACCGGGTTATTGATTCAGCCGGGTCAACCCGGTCTTCAACAAAAATAAAATTTATATATATATATCGAAAACCGAATTGACCCGGGTCACTTCAAACCCAGCAAGTCTAATCGGATTTCGAAAATATAAAAATGGTTTAATTTGACTTGTTTTTTCGACTAGAACTGGTTGAACCAGCTGGGTCGAACCGGGTTTCAAAACATTATGTTTAATCTGTCTAAACCATCAAACTTCTATTATTTTTCGTTTATAACCCATAAAAATTTTTTATCACAACAATTATTTACCGTTAGGAATTTTCGCCGCTATGCGCGGGTATTCGTCTAGCCTGCATGTCTCAAACCCACAAACCAAATGATTATATGAGAAAATGTTGTGCGTGTGTCGTGTAAATAATAATATATTGATGGGCTCAAGAAAAATCTTTTACCTCAATTGTATAAAATCCAATGTTACCCATAAGTTTTATAAAAACTGATATCTAATCTAAAGTTTGATAAATTTAACATAAAAAAATAAACATTTTCTAAAAAATGTTTTTTTTAAAAAGCTGGAATTTTATAAACAAGAAACAAAAAGGAGCTCCAAACGGAGACAAAACAGACCCAAAGGAAAGAAAGGTCAACCGGGCCAAACCAGACCACAACGCCACAAGAGGCACACCAAACAGGATATACACAAAACTAGAAACTAAATACAAGAAAGAATGTCCCAAGGACGTTGAATCCAACAGTTCCAATTGGCGTCATGAGCCTTGAACCGAGCCGAGATCCATCCCTTTGAGATTCTTTGAATGGCAGGGAACACGTCTTCATCAAGGATTTTAGAGACTTCACTTTGATCCGCATTTACAACCTTGTTTCGCCATTTCCAAATAATATCGCACAACAGAAGACACCATGCATGATTTTCTTAATTATTGGGCAACCATGGGAGTTAGCAGAAGACACTTTTTAAGTACAGAAGTTAATGGTTAGTATAAAAACCAAGAAAACTTAAACTAAACATAATAAAAAAATGAAAAACGTAACCAAAATAACTTACCGAAACAAAAAACGATGGTTCGGTTATTTGTTTTTACAAAATCGAAAAGCTCGGTTCCGTTTTACTATATAAAAAATCACATATCATTTATATGTCATATAAAAATATCTTTTAATAAAACTTCGTAAATATTTATTTTGTATTCAACTTTTGTTAATATTGCACAGTTACGAATGTTTGCAATTTCATTTTGATCGTTTCATGTCCTATTTTGAACGTTACACGAGAAACTTACCACAATGTGGAAATTAGAAGGGGGTTGAATAGTTTACAGGTTAATTAGCATTTTAAAATTTTACTTCTAAAATTGTTAGATTCGAGTATATGTTCAATGAATTCAACAATATGAACCAATCACAATAACATCTAATTGTAATATCTACACAAGCAATATAAAGAGATAAAAGAAAGAACGATCAAACCAAGACATCAAGTTTTATAGTGGTTCGGCTACGAAGCTCTTCTTCGCCCTACTCCACTCCCCGAGTATCCGACTCGAGATTTCACTATGTCAACAAGCTCCCTTCAGGCGAAGATAACCGTTTACACGTCGCTTACGTTATTTTCTGACACTAAGCTAAATGTCGAGTCCTAATCTTAGCTAGAACCAATCTACCACTTCACAAGTAATACACAATCAGAAGATCTACACTATCGGATTTATACACAATCCGATTTACACAATTACACAAGATAATCAAATTAGAGTTTTGAATCTTAGAAGAAGGGAGGAGAAATCACTAATCTATAACACTTCATTTCTTGACGAATACGAGTGCTCTTCTCTTGCACTTGATAGAAGAATGAAGAAGATAGAAGATGAGATTTGATCACTTGAAACAAGATTAAACTATGTTAGTGATCAAGATATTTAGTGAGAGAAAGAAGGTTTAGAGAGAGAAAGAAGACTGAAAAAATCGTGCAAAGATGTATGTTTTTCTGCTGAGAATAGTGTAGTATTTATAGTCAGGAATTCCCAACGGTCAGCTGGTGGCGGTCTCGGCGGTCCCAGATAAATCTGGGGGCCGCTCTAGACTGACGCTTCGATTTTTGTCCTTTTGTGGAGAAGGTTTATCCTGGTGAGTTTTATTTCGTTTTGGAGGGAAAATTTGAATTTTAAATTTTATGTTTTTAAATAAAACATTATTTTTATTTGACAAAACTATTTTATGTAATTATGTAAAAATATGGTTTTGTAGAAAAGTAATGGATTAAGAAGAAAAAATATTTTCTTGATCACTAATTAAGTTTAGTGATTTGTTTATCCATACCTTAAGTGATATATGTTAAAATGAAAGTTTACGATTAATAACATGTAAACGTTTATTTATTGTGAATATTTTTACATTTTGTCCTCTTTAAAACTTAGAGAAGTCGAAAAATATAAATAACGTTTTTAAGCATTATTTGTATTAATAATCACCCCTTTTTTTATGATGACAAAATATAAGCTCATTTTAAATAAAAATAATTTTTTTAAGTTATTAATGAGTTTGAATCAATTTCTCCCCCTTTTTGTCGAATCCAAAAAGGTCAATCGTCGAGATGTAGAGAGAAAGAATTCGACGATGCCAAGACTCCCCCTTGATGTTTACTCCCCCTCGTTTGGGGCACCAAGGGATCGATCTTACGATATTTTGCTACAAAACTAAGTTAGAAATACAAGTGAAAGAGAACATTTCTAACAAGTAGCAATGATTACGACAAATATATATATGGCTATGTTGGAGAAAGAAAAGAAGTAGCCATATAAGCCATAATGCATACACATTTTTCATAATAATAGAAAACCATTCATTCATAATAGATTAAATTCATACTTGAAGAGTATGAATATTACAAGACTAGAGAATAAGCATATAGCATAAGAAATATTAAACTAAAATTAGACTAGTTGATTCATGATTTCTAGGAGATGCTTTAGCAAAAGGATGGGTGGTCGATTATTTAGAGAGATTAAACATGTTAGAATGTTTAATAGTGGGGAGGTGAGAAAGGAGGAGTTAGTGATGCATTGTTTGGTTGTGGTGGAGCGCGATACGAAGGACGAGTGAGAAGAAATTAATTGAAGTTCAATTCTTATGGATTGGAATTGATTACGGGTATACATGCAACAATGGCAAACCCCAGAATGAAAGTTGAATTGGTCAAGAGTAGCGGGGTGAATGAAAGGTGATGGAGGAGAACGTGAAGATGGTGGTATTTGAGAGTAGGAATTAATTGCATTTGGAGGTTTATTTCAAGAAGGTGAGAGATATGTTGTAGTCGATTTGCCATTTGTTCCTCATTGAGGAAAGATGGTGGAGAAGGTTGAGAATTATTTTTGGGTGGTGATGGGGGTGAGAGGTTTTAAGACTATGTTGATGATTGAGGTGCATGAGTGGTTTTTCTCCAAACTTGTCCAACTGAAATTCTAGGTTTTCTTGAGAATTTTAAAGGAGGGTTTGAGAAGCTCATTTAAGTGGAGAAATTTAGTTCAAGTAGAGAGAGGAAGGTGGTGATTGAAGAGGGTGATAAGTGGTTTAAATATTTGGATGAGAAAGAGAATATTAAAAAGCATGGTAGTTGATGAGGAAGAGGTAAAAAGGTGTGTGTCTAAACAGAGAAATGACAGTTGAGGCTAGGATAGAGAAGGTCAAATGTGCAGAAAAAGAGAGCAGTGAAACAAAAATTCGTTTCCCTCCTGAAGGCGGTCCCTTAAATACTGGCGATCCCAGATATGTCAAGGGGCGCCCAGTAAATTTGGGGGCTGTTTTCTGGAGATGAGGAATTTTTCCCAGAATTCACAGTTTAACACTCTAGTGACGAAAAAAATAAGAGGCTAGTGACAAAAAGTTTTAGCAAGTCCTATTGCTCAAGAATCAACTAATTCTAACTTTGTCATCAAGATGTAATAAAGCTAGTCTAAGATAAAGGAATTATTAGGGCAATTGGTTAGGCATAGAAAGTCTAAAAATGCATAATAATTTTATCTAGCAGAATCATTCAATCAACAAGCACATTGTGTTTTGGATGGTAAAATTGAAAGATCATCCAAGGCAAATTTTATTGCCCGCTTGCATATCTAAGATAAATTCAAGAGACTAACTAGCACATAATAAAATAATTAGTTATATTTAAGAGTAATAATAATAGTAAGTATGTAACACTTCATCAAACTCCTTCATTTCTTTTTGCTCCTCGTCACATTCTTGAGTGCATTTCCAATTGACCTTAACCCCTTTCAATGCTCATCTCGATGTTGGCTTTGGTGGTTTAGAATTTCAGTATGGTAAGAGTGTAATGTTTGATTTTCATGAGGTGGGTTTTCAAAGACTCTAGGAACAATGTTTGACAAAGAGTTGACGAGTTGAGTTGGAGAGGGGGTATTAGAATGAAAAGACTCTTCATCATTTTCATCATTATTTTCATTTATATGATGAGATGATGATGGATGATCAAGGACGTTGGAAGATGAGCTAGGATTGGAAGATCGACATCTTTTCGTGCCATGATCCGATCGCGTCTTTCGCTCATAATGAGGAGCAAGGGGATGCATGACACGATCACATAAGATGTAGCGATCATTTGATGACTCGGGAAGATTAGACACGATATGAGTGAACAATCTAGTCAGTAGCATTCCAAAAGGTAGAATTGCCTTAGGTGTATTTCTAATGCTTTCCATTCGTTTAAGAATGAAAAATGCTAGATTGTATTTTGTGGAGGTTTCAATG
Source organism: Tanacetum coccineum (assembly GCA_026074375.1). Classification (NCBI taxonomy): domain Eukaryota; kingdom Viridiplantae; phylum Streptophyta; class Magnoliopsida; order Asterales; family Asteraceae; genus Tanacetum; species Tanacetum coccineum. Next base: position 6,225 of record BQNB010055910.1, read on the forward strand.
CAATAAAGCATATGACACAGACATGCCGAAACATGATCACGATGACCTCCTAGACAGAATACGTTTTCACGTATGATCTCGACCAAAGAACTCATATGATGTTGAATTTCACGATTTAAAATTTCGTTGTCATCAACATTTATGATTTTCTTGTTACGAACACGAGTTACAAGACTTTCTCGAGGAGTTTGAATGAGGGTTTAAATGACACTTGGGGAAGGAGGAGTGGTTTGATAACGACCTTTTATGGGACTGCTAATTTCCAAGTAGTTAATAGACCACTTGTCAGAGTATGAGCAGTGACCTTTAGAAGGAATCCCTAGAATATTACCGAACTCTTCGAGTGTGAAAGAAAAAGGTTTATTTTGAATGACAAAATTAACAACGAAGTGACCCTCAGAGTTATAGTTAAACTCAAGTTGACTATAGAACTCAAGAACAAAACGGGGAACGATTTTCTCATTTATTTTCAAAAGACACTCGAACCCGATAGATTCAAACTTGGCGTTTATGTAGTTCATGTTTTCAAAGTTTTGAATTACAACCCGACCCTCATGAAAGTATCGTTTTTCAAGAAGTTTAAGTGTGTTTCGAAGTGGTTGATCAAATTCATTTGATATGATTGGAATGTAGTTACGAGTGTTTTGGTAATCAAGTCCGGTGATGCGAGGCATTGTCACCTAAAATAAGAGTAATTCCAAGTTTTATTAATCTGAAATTATAATGTTAACAAGAACTTGTGTCTAGTGTGTGCCTTAATATAACAAATGTGGAGTTGCGGCTAACTCGACTTCTAAAAATAAAAACCTATGAGTTAACCCAAGCACTCCTTAATTCAATTTTGCTCATTCAAACATGTCAAAAAATACATGTGAATTGTGTGTCTTGAATTTTGTTCATGAGATCATTATGCATGTATGCAAAAACATTTTTAGGATGTATTAACAATGCATAAAAGCATTTTTATAGAGTTCCTAACGTGAGTGATTTTGAAATAAAATTAGGGTTTTGTGCGAAAACAATTTTTGACAAACACTCTTCAATCATGCAAATCCTATGTCTACAGGAAGCATATTAGTTATACATTGTGTTATTATAGTCCTAATTGCACATAAACAAAAGAAAAATGAAAATCCCCAATTTTGAGTTTTTGTTCAATATGAACCCTAGACACAAATTAGAAAGAAAATAGATGAAATGACTTACAATTGATGATCTTTATAGTGTTAGGATTGATTATTAGTGTTGATTTGATCTTCAATTGGTGTTTTAGTGGTTGATTTTAAGGTTTTGGTGGTTTTGGTTCGTGGTTCGTCAATGGTGGTTTTAGAGGGGGTCTTTGTGTTTGTGTTTTACAAAAATAGGGTGACAGAATTTTGGTCTCGTCTAGTGGCGGTCTCATATCGATATGGGGGCCGCCTGATTTAATTAGGGAGCCGCCATAGATATGGGGGCCGCCTTCAACAGAGGGTTTTTGACTCGATTTTTGACAGAATTTTTTTACGGGAGGAGTGGTGTTTTAAATTGCATTTCGCAAATTAAAAATGCTTAAAGTACTTCGGGCGAAGTATTTAAGTTGTCACGACACGGAGTGGAACACGGACTATAATTGAGACAGAAGCAGAGAGAAACAATTTATGGAATGTGTTCCATCATTCCTAAACCAAGACGTAGATAGTTAAACAATTCACGTTTAAAGGTTTAGTAAGAATGTCGGCGATGTTGTCGACGGATGGCACTTTTTTGATAGAGATATGTCCTTTCTGGACATTATCACGAAGAAAGTGGTGACGAATTTCGATGTGTTTGGTTCGAGAGTGTTGCACTGGGTTTTTGCTAAGGTCGATCGTGCCTTTATTGTCGCACATGATCGGGACGTCGTCGTAGTCGATAAGAGCTTGTTTCATCCATAGTGCTTGTTGACATGCCTTTCTGGCGCTTACGTATTCGGCTTCGGTAGTAGATATAGCAAGAGCGGTTTGGTTCTTCGAGAACCAAGATGTCAAACAACATCTCACGAACGTACAAATACCGTTAGTGCTCTTTCTGTCCACATAATCTCCCGCATGATCAAAGCCGGCATATACTACAGTTTCTATGTCGGTCCCCTTAGGATACCATAATCCTAAGTGCGTAGTGCCTTTAATGTATTGGAAGATACGCTTAACTGCTTCAAGATGAGAGGTTTTGGGAGCCTTTTGGAAGCGTGCACAAAGGTAGAAACTAAACATGATATCGGGCCTACTTGTCGTTAGGTAGAATAAACTACCTATCATGCCTCGATACTTAGTACTATCTACCGACTCACACTCTTTATCTTTCGTGAGTTTAGTATCCGATGACATGGGGGTTTTCATTGGTTTAGAATCTTCTAAGCCAAATTTCTTAAGAATTTCTTTAATATATTTAGATTGATTAAAGAAGATACCGTCTTCCATTTGTTTTATTTGTAATCCAAGGAAGAAGTTAAGTTCACCCATCATGCTTATCTCGAACTCGTCATGCATGATTTTGGCAAATTCATCACACATGTCTTGACAAGTCGAACCAAATATAATGTCGTCAACATATATTTGAACGATGATGAGAGTTAAACTTTTCTTCTTAGTAAAAAGTGTGTTATCTAGCATTCCCATTTTGTATTCATGTTTAATAAGAAAAGCTTTTAATCTATCATACCAAGCTTTGGGTGCTTGTTTAAGACCATATAAAGCTTTCTTTAGTTTATAAACATGATCCGGTTTTTCGAAGTCAATGAATCCTGAAGGTTGTGCCACGTATACCTCCTCATTGATAAAACCGTTCAAGAATGCACTTTTTACATCCATTTGGAATAGCTTAAAATCTAAAGCACAAGCATAAGCTAATAGTATTCTAATAGAATCAAGTCTAGCAACTGGGGCATAAGTTTCATCATAATTGATGCCCTCTTGTTGATTATAGCCTTGAGCAACTAACATATCCTTATTTCGAGAAACAATACCGTTCCCGTCTAACTTATTTCTAAACACCCACTTAGTTCCTATGATTGTCATATTCTTAGGTTGTGGTACTAACTCTTAAACATCATTTGCAATGATTTGATTTAATTCTTCTTTCATAGCGATTAACCAACTTTTATCCGTTAAGGCTTCATTCACATTCTTAGGTTCTATAGTAGATATAAAACAAAAGAAGTTACTTTGGTTTTGGGCTTGTGACCTAAGAGTTCTTTGGTTAAGGTTTTGTATGACTTTTCTAATGGATGGTTCTTAGATTCCTTAATATTGACTATTTCGTCAATTTCTAAAGTTTCATCATCAATGTCATTCTTTAAGTTTTTCTTTTCGGTAACCTTAATTGTTTCTTCTTCATCCAAGTTATCATCCACCAAGGATGATGTCTTAAAGGGTGGAGGAGTTTCATCGAATGTCACGTTGAGTGATTCTTCGATTTTCATGGTGTGTTTATTAAGGATGATATAGGCTTTGCTATTTTGGAAGTAACCTAAAAAGACACATTCGTATGACTTTAGGTCAAACTTAGTAAGGTAGTATTTGGTGTTTAAGATGAAGCACTTGCTTCCAAACACTCTAAAGTAATCAATAGTAGGTTTGTTACTTCTCAAGAGTTCATAAGGTGTTTTACCTAAGATAGCTCTAATTAGAATTCGGTTGAGGAAATATTTAAAATTTCTAAATACATGAAGTGGGTCAATGTATGGGCTGGGTTAACATGTTTGGGGCAGGCCATGAGCAGTTGCCTTAGATGAACAGTGGTTTTACATCTCTAATGAGTATAGGTATAATATAAACATTTGTCAGATGTTTTACTTTTCACCGAATAATAAACATTTAACAAAATTTATAAAAATCATCCATTTTGATTTAGGGTTAAGTCCATATATTACCAAAGAACTTTTTAATTTTTACCGATCTAGGTAACCAACTTTTTATATTACCAATCTAGGTAGTGAAACCGGCTAATTTGTGCCGATATAGTCAATATGACCCACTTATTTTCCAAATAGATAAGTAATTATTTTTAAATTTCCACCTAGACATTTTTTTTCTTAAACTTTCAGTGACATTTATTTCTTATATGTTTTTTAATTTATAAACTATATTTATTTTTGTAGATATGGCTTAGATCTTGTCCATCATCTTAATCTATAAACTACACCTAGACACTTTAGCATTTACCCAGTATATCATCATCATCATCTTCATCCAACATCTTCAAATCCAACTCGATCCCACTTGATATCTTCACTTTTATCTTAATTCCCAATAGATATGGCCTAGATCTCGTCGGTAAAACCGTTCAGCCACCTCCGCCACTGTCTAAATATTGGTAGTACGATTCATGTGGGTTTGGTTTTTTATAATGTGATATTGATACTTTTGGGAAGTAAAGCAGATGAGTTGGTTGAATAAATCTAATTGGTTACTGGAACACTCGTCGAAGGAGATAGTGGTTGCCAAAAAACTCGTCACAGGTGAAAGTGGTCGCCGGAATACTAATTGGAGAAGGTGGTGGCACTTCGTCAATTTTAGTCAAACTTTTCCCCAACTATACGTCGTGTTTCGGATTTCATATGGGCTTTAACTACATCACTTTTCATTCTCCATCTCAAGCTGCATAACTAGATCAACCATAGATAATATATTATGAGGAATTAGCTTCACAGATCTAGTTATCAAAAATTATGCAAGAAAAATTTATATTATGCAAGAAAAAGAAAAGAATAAGCTAAAATTTATGAGTTGTTTTTGAGGAAAAGTTTGAGATGGAGTATAAGCTATAATATCATAATTCGAGAGTATAAGTTTGAGATTATCGATTCATGGGATGAAGTAAGGTTGTGTTTTAACATAAAAGGGCATGTTGTCCTCTTATGTTTTATAGTTAGTAGGTGGGTGGAATACATGTCATCAGTCAAAGAAAGTCAAGCATGAAGTGGTATTTCCATGTAAATAAAAAAACAAAAAAAAAGAATGACGTGTCGGTCATATTTTAGTTTCAACCGGTAGCATGAGGTGATATTAACTATATTGTCACAAATTTAAAAGTTTCAATGACTATATTGGTAGTATAAAAAGTTGGTTATCTAGATCGGTAAAAAGTGAAAAGTTTGTTGGTAATATATTGACTTAACCCTTTGATTTACTTACGATTACAAGCAAATATTTTTTTTTGGTGCAAAGGTGAAATATTTTATTAAAAACAACCAAAAACATCACATACACAAAGGAATAGACAAGTCCTATTCCTTTGACAACACAACATTGAAAGACAAAACAACTAATACAACTTTTGACTAGATCTCAGACAACTACATATCTCAGATACTACTACAAGACATGTCTGATAGTTATGCCAAACAGTCCCTTCAGCAAGCATTCTGAGAAGAAGAATTCACATTCACCTTATTATGCACCAAAAAACCATATACTCTCGATTATATTTCCACGACTCAATCCATATCCAACTCATTCAACCCACATCCACAATGAGAAGGATATGAATTGAGTGGGAATCATCAAGAAGCATATAGCTCCCAATCACACTAGGAGAGGGGCTATACCTCTCACAGCTACATTTCCAAACCATTTACCTCTAAAATCCACCTAGTAGCTACACCTCACTGAGAAGATCAAAGGATCAAGAGGGCTTGGCATCACTGGAGAGGGAACGCCCACCCTCTCTTAGACCCAACCAAGCCTCCAATAATAGTGTATTAGAATAAACCAAGAAATACCACCCTACATTCACTGTCCACCCATACCCTATGTTAAAATAGAAAGCCCTACCTTTTGGCAATGTTTGTTTGTAATGTGTTGATTACAAACAAACATTGCCAAAAGGACTCTATCGTATACTCTCGATTAGAGTTAAATCTAAAGACTCTTTGTGTAACATAAAACTACACAGACGTCCCTTCAGTTTAATTTTATTGCAAAAAGTCTCTAAATTTGCAACAAAAAAAAATCTTCTCTTCCGTTGCTTGCGGTTAGCGAAGCAGTCCCTAGGTTATATCTAGGGACTGTTTTTGTAAAGGACACTTGCGATTATCGACAAAATCCCTAGGCCTGTGGACTATTTGTGTGATGATAAATGACATAAATAGTCCATGTAGTTACCACTGAAGTTAGGAACGACACATGAGTTAATTATATAAAATGTTTGTGTAACAACTTTATTTTACGCAAAATCTCGCGTTCCGCAGTGAAGCGCGAGAAAAAAAGTCCTTGTTAACCTTATATATTGATTATTTGATCAAAATAGCCTTTTTTGTTGTCAATCCTTATAAGGACATACAAACTCAAACATTGTAAACATATCATTACATTTATTTGGTGCATAAATGCTAAAATAAAAACATCTCTTTCTTTTTTTAACAAAAAGAGGGTGTTTAGATTATATGACTATGAGTATGATAAACAGAATGAGGTTGTTTGTGGGTTTGATACCCATTTACAACTATCAAACTTACCAACCAAATAATTACACTAGGAATAAAAGTCATTTCTTTACATCCTATCTTCAAACTCAAAAATGTCTTTAATGTTGTCGCAATATTTTTATTTTGAGTATAAACATTTTAAAAGATGTATCTACAAATAATACATCATTAATGTTTTTTCCTAAATTTGTACTAGTAAATAAATCTATACTACATATAAAGCAAAACCATCCCTCTCTCTTCATTGAATGCAATTTTTTAAGTAATACAAATTTTTATGTATGTTGTACAACATTTTATGCAAACAATAAAATTCTGTCATACATCTCTCACTTCATTTAATGAAAAAATTTAGTAATACAATGATTGATGCACATTGTACAATCTTTAATGCAAACAACAAAGAGTTAAAATTTAATAACACAAACATTCATGCAATATGTACAATTAACTAATTCACAACACATACTTATTGACTGGTCAACACATTTAATGTTATTCTTAAAACACCCATTACTAATTAATGTAACTTTTAAAACACCTCTAAAAGGAAAAATACATGTTATTATACACATTGTACAAACTAATAAAACACATAAAACTTTATATAATTTATATTCGAATACATATAGTTTTTGAAATCCGGATTGGGCCAACAGGTTCAATCGAGAACATGAGTGGTCACTGGTTCGGCTAGCAAATAAAATCCGTCTGAAAACGAACTAGAGATAACCGGTTAGAAAATATAAAAATAGGTGACCCGGGTCTGATCGGGGTTGTTTTCCTTTTGTTTTTATCTAATTAATCAAAGGGTACCCGTCGCAACGCGCGGGTACCCTGCTAGTATAGTTTGATGCAAGTGACAACAAAAACCTCGAATTTATTCGTTGGTTATATGTTAGCTTGTTATGAATAAGAAAAGTGTTTATTATTAATAAGAATTGGTCATTGTAAAGTTTATAGTTTAGATAATAATTATATTGTAATAAAGTCTGTCTTGGTCAAACTTAAGTAATATTGACCAAGGTTTGACTAAAGTAAGAAAATAGATAGGTCTAGTCAATAAGTATAAATATCCATTAGTAGGGGTATTTATACAAGGTCTTTACATTGTAAACATATACTTCCTCAACCTCCCTTCTATTTTTCTTTTTTAATGAAAACTTTGAAAATGATAAAAAATACTCTCTAGCTCATCTCTCTTACTCTATTAACTTTCGTAAGATACTATAGTGCAAAAGTGACATATAACAAATGGTATCTATCATCGGGAGAGATATAGTTTGTGTTTTCGTGCAACAAATCGAGCTTAATGGTGTGATTTTTCAATCGTAGAGCTTTCGGAATTAAAATAACGTGTAACTTTCGTATAATTTTGGTATTAGATTTACTATTTGACGTGATTTTCATCCTAAAACGTTATTAATAACTTTTGGATACGTCAAATTGTGGATTTAATAACTAGTATACGAAAACTATTCGTTTAGAGTTGATTTTGATCGAAAATAATTGAACTTGATAGCTTTTGTAATGATGAAAACTAGTTTCGGTAATTGTTTTTATGCTTAGACTACTTTCATAACATAGATAACAAGTTTTGGAAACTGTTTTTTAGTGATAAGACAACTTTCGTAATCTAGAATTAAGGTTTCGGTAACCATTTTTAGGCGGGAAATGTGCTTTCCTATCATAGTTTGAGCTTTCGTATTGTAGTTTGAGCTTTTGGTAACTGTCATACGTAAGTAACATAGCTTTCGGAAACCAGTCATTAGCTTTCATAAAACTGTCATTAGCTTTCGGAACACAGAATTTAGTAAATTTCAGAAGATAACATCACATATTATCACTTTAATCATATTTATGAGTTCCTGGATAGTTTCGTAGCAATAAATTTACGAAAGTAGAGGTTTCTGGATTTTTACGAAAGTAGTGGAAATTTGAAATTTACAAAAGTAGAGGTTTCATATATTAGAGCTTTCAGTAACCGTTTTTGGTTTCGTATTCTGTGGAGCTTTCGTATTATGTGGTTTCGTAATTGGGGTTTCGTATCAAGAACTTGGTCTTGGTTTTGTATTCTAAAAGTTTCGTATCACATGTTTCATATGGAAGGTTTCGTAACACAGTTTCATATATGAGGGTTTCATATACTAAGGTTTCGTAACAGAGGTTTCATATTACAGACTTGAAACAGTTTCATAACTTTGAGGTTTCATAAGACTTGATTTCGTAAATAGAGGTTTCATAACACAGCTTTCCTAATTGAAGGTTTCGTAATCCAGTTTTCGACTTTGAAGGTTTCGTATCTCTGTTTCAGAGGTTTCGTAACACAATTTCATAGGTTTCGGATCTTCTTACTTTCGAAAATTGAGCTTTCGTATAAAGGCTTCTTATTACTTATACTTTGTGTACAAGTCAAGGTTTCGTATCTTCAAGGTTTTGTATTGTTGTTGTTGTAGTACAAGCTTCGTCGTTAGTGCTCTTTGATCTCACGATTACAAGACTTTATCTCTAAAACGATCCAAGTTTGCATTGTATTCATTGATTGATTCACAACATATCTGCTTCAAATCAACAAACTCTTGCTGAATCAGGAGCTACTGATAGACCTCCAATCCTTGAGAAAGGGAATTATATACCATGTGAAAGTCAGTTTAGGAGGTTTCTGGAAAATAAGGGAGAAGACGAGGAGCGGATGTGGTACTCAATTATAAAAGGACCTTATGTGAGGCCAATGATTACTAATCCAGATGATCCCAATAGCGAGAACCCTGAACCAATGTCTAAAATGACTGAAGCTAATAAGAAACGATACACTACTGATGTTAAAGTAATGAACTATATTCTTCAAGATATACCAAATGACATCTATAATTCAGTGGATGCTTGCAAAGATGCTCAGAAAATGTGGGAAGAATTAGAAGGTTGATGTATGGTTCGGAAAAAAACAAACATGTGATACACTCACGACTCATGAATGAATTTGACAAATTTGATGCAAATGAAGGAGAATCATTAGAATCTGTGTATGAAAGGTTGTCAACACTTGTGAATGTTATAGATCGTAATGATGTTCATCCTATAGAAGTATCCATCAACACTAAGTTTCTCAATTCTTTGCAACCTGAGTGGAGAAAATATGTTACACTGACTCGTCAAAACATAGATTTGAGTGATGTCGAGTATGATTCGTTATATGATGCCTTACTGCAATTCGAGCCACTAGTCCAAGCATCTAAGTAAAAGAGAGCTGCAAAGAATCATGATCCATTAGCACTAATTGCTCATTCAAATGCTTATTCGTCACAATCGTATGCAAGTCCTTCATACTCTCATTTACCACAACCATATTATGTCACTCATCCTTCATCAGTAGTTGATTCTGAAAAAGATTATCAAAGGGAGTTACAAGGGGATGCTCAGGAAGACAAGTTCTCAACATCAATGATGTTATTAGCTCGAGCAATCACTCAGAAATTTTCTACTCCAACCAATAATCGTCTTCATACTTCATCAAACACAAGGAATCAAGTTGTGATAAATAATGGTAGAGTTGACATTCAAACCAAGAATGCTGGCTATAGTGGGAATGGTAACATGAATGCAGGGAGACAAAACTAGAATCAAGTAGCTAATGCAGGAAATGGTTAGGTTCAGTAGATTGATGAAAGTAATCAGATTTTTTAGCTTGTTTCAAGAACTAAGTCAAATCCGAGAAGGGAAAATGTTCAATGTTATAACTGCAATGCAAGAGGCCATTATGCTCTTGATTGTCCAAAACCCAAAGTTCGTGATGCAAAGTATTTCATGGAACAAATGCTGCTAGTGATGAAAGATGAAGCTGGAGGCACCCTCAATGATGAAGAAAATGATTTCATGCTCGATAATGCTTATGGAGATGAAACATTAGAAAAGTTAACTGCTGCATTAATCATGATGGCACAAATTCAACCAGCAGATGATAATGTGAGACTAAGCCAAAATATGATGCAAAGGCTGTCAAGGAGGTAAATGCTTCGCACATCGATCTCATAAGTGGCATGATATCCAAAGGTGTTCATGAACACACGAATCATGAGAAACTCAAAACTGTTATTAACACATCTGATGATGATCAAATTGATAGTAATATCATATTTGATGATCTTTATGTGGAAAATAATAGTCGAACAGTTGAACATGCTTCTACTGCTCATGATCAATCTTTTGATATTGAATCCATGGTATACAATGCTCAAAGAGAAGCTGAAAATCAACAAAGACTTAATATTGAGTTTAAAAAGCAAAAAGAGTTGCCACAAAAGGAGCTTGAGACGTGTAAAGAACGGGTCAAAACACTTGAATTTAAATCAACTCAATGTTCAAAATATAAAGAAACATGTGATGATTTGGAATGCGAAATACGAACTGATAAAGACACCATTGAAAAGATTTTAAAAGAAAAAGATAAAAGTGAAAGAAATTTTTTCAAAAGTGAAAATGAAAAGGTAATAATTCAACATGAGACTCAGTTGGCTAAAAAGGCTTTCAAAGCAAGAGAAAACAATTATCTTGAGGATATTGTTGATCTCGAGGACAAGCTAAGTTCGCATGATCGAATTGTTTACAAAATGGGTCAATCAATTCAAACTATTCACATGCTTGGTAAACGACCAAACAAAGTTTATGATCCTTTTCTAAAAGCTGGGTTGGGTTATCAAAATCCTGAACGTCTCAAGAAAGCCATTGCAGCACAACCTAAAATGTATGATGGTGAAAGGCTTCACATCACGAAATTAATTATTGATTCACATGATTCTGAGGAAACTCTTAAGGACGCTGAAGAGAGTCGATTAAAAATAAAAAATAAAATGATTCAATTGAATTATGCAAAATCAAATGCTCTTTATGAAACATTTGTTCCTCAAAAAGAATTTTCTGATGAGCAAACTTATTTTTCAACTCCTTCTACTTCTAATGTATCTTCTGAGTCAACTAAAGAGATATCAGTATTACCAACTCCAAAAACGCCAAATGAAAGTGAAAAACATTGCATTTCTCTTGAAATTGCCGTGCAACAAAGTAAAGAAAGTTTTCAAAATGACAAACCATGCGATAATTAGGATGCTCCTGAATTTCGTGATTTTTTGAAATAAATGAATTGAAAGCTCAACTACAAGCAAAGAACACAACAATCAGCAACTTGAAAAACCACATTCAAGAGGTAAAAGGAAAAAGTGTGTCTAATTGTACCAAATCTGTGAATACCTTAAAAGTGATTGCCCCAGGGATGTTTAAGTTAGATTTGCAACCACTCTCCCCTAATCTTAAGAAAAATAGGAAAGCACATGTAAACTACCTTAAGATCTGTTGGTTTGTGCTCATGTCATACAAATATTTATATAGCTGTAAATACGTGGGCCTACGGGGTCACACGCGTTTACACTTAGATATCATTCTATTAATGTTTATAATAATATATTTGTATATTTATTATTTATATTAATATATAGTTTGACGAAAGAACACTAACGGTCGTTAATTAGTTCGTTATGAATAATTAACTATAAAAGCTTTTTAATTAATGGGTAATTAAATGTAATTAACCATAAATATTAGAAAAGTCAAAAAGTCAACACCAAGGGGTGTTTTCCCTTGGTTCGACCGGCCATAGCCCAAGGAGGGGTATGGGTTGGGTTTTGAGCTATCTTTTCCTCCAAGATATGTATTTTAGGTAAACCCTAAATTCATCTAGTATATAAGGAGGATCCTAGAGCTCATAATTCTTATCCCTCTCTTCTCTCCTCTCTTGGTCGACGCAAACAAACACCCATCTTAGGGTTTTCTTTGTGTTTTGCTATTATTGGTGTTCACTTGTTCGTTGGTCAAGAACTAGCATTCGGGTGATATCGTTTGACGTGTAGTGTGGATACACGTAGAGGTTATTTATTTTAGTAACTAGAAGTAGTGTTTGGTTCGCACGTTATTACACACGTGCGTGTACTCGAAGTGTCTTCAATTCGTCACTAGCTTGGTTGCTAAAGGTATGTTACCTTATTTATGTTTATATTTTTTATGTATTAATTATTTATGCTATATGTGATCTATATCCGCTGCGTAGCTCGTTTAATATTAATGTAATATTGTGTTAACTAGATTACGATTTCCAACAGTGGCATCACGAGCCATCTCATATAGCGTAGTAATTACATAAAAAACGTAAATATATGTAAAATATGTAGCCTCATATGTATTATTTGTTGCCTTTTTATGTGAAAATTATTTTTGAAAATTATTTAAAGAAATAGTCTTGCTTTAATTAGTCACATAAGTAAGGAAATAATATACAAGAATATATTTTACATGTTTTCTAATTCGTTTGTCATGATTATATTTGCGTTTTAGATTTTTTTATATATTGTTGCTTATTTATCTTGCAATAAATTGTCAATCACGGATTACATGCATGTAACCCATGGTTATTACGTTTAATATATATGTATGCATGAGGATCTTACGTGAATTATTTGATTAATTGCAAAAATAGGGAAAACTTTTGTAGAATAAATGCTTTAATTGCGTACATGATGATTGTTTAGTATGATTAAATTTGGTAAATATTTTTTGCATGTTTTATATAGTGGTGTTTTTTATATAATTATGCAAAGACGATTTTTAAAATTAATATGGACTAAAAGTACATGATTAAAATGCTTATTGTATCATATATTGATAAGTACACTTTGCTAAATCATGGACTATATACGTAAATTTTTAATTTCTTGTAAACGTTCTATAATGCAGGGGTTTAGTGGTTTCCGCAAGGGAACCCGCGACGAAACAACGCAAGAATACACAAATTTTACATAAACGGTTTTAAAACAATATTTTAAGTATGTCGTAGTCGTTACTAGGGTTTGATTATTTTCCGTGGAGAATTAACCTTATCCGTAGTAAGATCACTTATACTTGAAAATGTTGTAAACATGGCAACCCTAATTTTATAAATGGCATGTGATTTATAAAATGTGGGGATTTTTATTTTAAAACGAAAATGGAAAGGTTTTAAAAATAACTAGTGTTATAAGGTTGTATGCATGCTTCCTTATACACAAAATTTGATAACATTTTTTTTATCAAATTCTACCCTAAAATCAAGTCATTTGCCATTCAAGTATGGAATCACTTGAGTTGTATTTTTACTCTAAAACAGTTTTAGTTAAATTTTCAAACAAGGTAATATAACAATCGTATGGTCAGACTTGAGACTGTAAAATACTGATTTTGTATTGGACGACTTATATCGAGTATGGTTGTTCAGAACTTCGACCCGCGGCATACGATGGGGTTAAACATGCTACTTGACATTGTAATTCTGGATTATAATGCCTTGTGCCTTTTAAAGGCTAAGAGTTGCACATGTTGGCAATTATCACACGCTGATTACCTTTTGAGTTTACCATTTCTAGTAGATCAACTGCATTAATGGTAGAACGTCAAGTTGGATCTTAGACTCTTGATAAAATTAATTGTTTAAATTTTTTTAAACATGGGTAGTTAATTTTATAAGAGATTATTATCGAAAATACTAATATTTTTTGAACTTTTGATTGTTTTATAGATGGGTTTCGCTGCCCAAAACATAAACAATACGACTATCAGGTCGATTCTCCAACAGGAGAAACTTACTGGACCAAACTTTACGAACTGGTACTGAAACTTAAGAATTATTCTTAGGTCTTAGGGGAAACTAGCTCATCTGGAACAGCCTTTGATCCTTCTTCCTTATCATATAGCATCTCAAGCTGCGCGTGATGCATATAATGCATTGTACGGCGCGTAGAATGAGGTGGCATGTCTTTTTTTTTGGTGCAAAGATGAATGATATATTAATAAAACTCAGAGAATTACAACCAAACAAGGAATTTACAACACTTATTCCTTGTTTCATACATCACTAATGAAAAAAACCATTCAAAAAACTAAGACGGATATACAACCAGGATCACTTTAATACATAGAGGAACTCGGATACCACTGCAACATATCACAGACAATATTAAGACCAAAAGCTGATGAAAACTTCCAAATCTAGACATACATCAGCAGATATTCAATTCACCTTTAGCACCAATACCCGATATTCTTGACTACATTTACACTCTCACTTCAATACCAAATCACTCAACCTACATCCACAGTAATGAGGGACTAAAATGAGAGGGCATCATCAAGCAATATAGAGCCCCATTCACACAAATTGTGGGGCTATACCTATGTCAGCTACATTTCCAAACCATAATCTCATTAACCCCTTCAGTAGTTACCCCGTACTAAGAGGATTAACAAAGAACATAGGGAATGACATCACTGAATAGGGAACACACACCCATAATTTAAACCATCCTAACCTCTAATGATAGTGTATTAATTATATACACTATCCATCCAGACCTTTTATACCAAAAGAGGTCCTACCTTATGGTACATCCACCAGAATTAGACCTCTCACAGTGCCAAACATATCTTCCCAGATTCCTCTCAAGGCTAAGCTAGGAGAGATATGAGGCACAAATGAGTACAATCACACCCAATGAACTCCAAGACACAAGGAACTTCAATTGAGGTCTGCATTTATAGAATAGCTTTATGATCAACATTTCATTCCTGAATATCCTTTGAACATTCAGTATTCTAAAGGGTGATTCAAGCCTCATACTAAACCAGCAGTCAGATTATTAAGTCTTATACAATATGATCTTCCATAACTCCTCTACAACTTCAACTGCAGTGGAGTTTTTATGAGGTGACATGTCTTATGCTTGGTAGTATGTCTCCTGAACTTCAGAGGGCTCTTAAAAACTACAAGGCATATGATATGATCCAATAACTAAGAACTATGTTCGAAGAGCAGGATAAACAGAAACTGTTTGAAATAGTCAAAGCATTCCACGCTTGTAAACAGGAGGAAGGTTAATTAGTCAGCTCTTATCTCTTAAAGATGAAGAGCTACTTTGACACACTGGAATGCCTAGGCTATGTTATGCCAAATGAACTTGGTGTGAGTCTTATTTTGAATTCTCTCAACAAGGACTATGATCAGTTCGTTCAGAACTAAAACATGCGTAGCATGGAGAAGACGATAGCTGAATTGCATGCAATACTGAAACTCTATGAGAAAGGTATTCTAAAGAAGGCTGAAACTCTTGCTGTGTTAGATATACAGGAAGGTAAGATCCAGAAGGACAAGAAAAAACAGCGAAGGGCAAAGGGTAAGGACAATAGAAAGAAAAAGCTTATTATTCCAAGCCCAAGATCCCACCACCGCCTAAGAGAGATAATCCAGCAAAGGACTCTGTCTGCCACCACTGCAAGGAGGTGGGTCATTGGAGGAGAAATTGTCTGTCCTACCAAGCTGAGTTAAAGAAGAGAAAGAATGCTAGCATGGCTAGTACTTTAGGTATCTTCACTATAGAACTCTATGCTTTTCCTAATAAGACTTGGGTATATGATACGTGTTGTGGTACTCATATCTGTAATACCTTGCAGGGTCTTAGAGAAAGCATGGGCAATGGAATGCGTGCAACCATTGAAGCTATTAGAAGTTTTGATTTAATTCTTCCTAGTGGTTTAATAACTGTATTAGACAACTGTCATTTTGCACCTTCTGTTACTAGGGGTGTTGTTTCAATTTCCCGTTTGGGTAATAATGGTTATATTCATATATTCATGAATTATGGTATTTCTGTTTTGAAAGATAATGTATTTTATTTTAATGCAATTCCAAGGGATGGTATTTATGAAATAAATATGCATAATCTTTATCCAAATGTAAGTTCTATGTTTAATGTTAGCAACAAAAGAGTCAAGTATTCATTGGACTCTTCTTATCTATGACATTGTCGTCTTGGTCACATAAACAACTAACACATGGACAAGCTTCAGCGTGATAGGATCTTGTAACCCACTCACGATGAATCACTTGAGACATGCAAGTCTTGTATATCTGGGAAGATGGCGCACAATCCTTTTCCACATCAAGTGGAAAGAGCTAAGGATCTATTAGGACTTATACATATTGATGTATGTGGCCCTTTTTAGAACTGTGTCAAGAGAGGGTGCTAGTTACTTCATCACCTTTATAGATGATTTTAGCCGTTATGGTTATGTTTACTTGATGAAACATAAACATATGAAACATAAACATGAGGTGTTTGAAACATTTAAGATCTTTCAGAAGGAAGTTGAAAATCAATTCGGTAAAAAGATAAAGGCTATTTGATCCGATCGAGGAGGCGAATACCTGAGTCATGAGTTTGTTAATCACATGAAAAGTTATGGTATTGTATCCTAGCTTACTCCGCCTTATACACCACAACATAACGGGGTGTCTGAGAGGAGGAATCGAACTTTACTTGATACGGTTCGATCCATGATGAATATAACAACTCTGCCAAAATCCTTTTGGGGATATGCTCTCGAGTCTGCAGCTCGCATTCTCAATATGGTTCCAACCAGGAAGGTTGAAAGGACGCCTTTGAAATATGGCACGGGAAAGCTCCCAAGTTGTCCTACTTTAGGGTTTGGGGTTGTGAGGCACTCGTGAAACGAGACGCACCTAACAAACTTGATCCTAGATCCATTAAGTGTATCTTTGTAGGATACCCAAAGGAAACGATGGGTTACTACTTCTACTATCCACTCAAGAACAAGATTTTTGTTACTCGAAATGCTGAGTTCTTTGAGAATAGCCTCATGGTACAAGAAGCGAGTGGGAGTCATGGACTTCTCGAATCTAGTGGGAGTGACGGAGGACTTGAATTAATTGAAGAAGAAGATACACAACCTTCTAAAAATACTAGCGAAATACATAATGAGGTCGCGCCTATCAAGGTCAAGCCTCAAAATGTTGAAGTTCCTATTTATAGATCTGCAAGGATACCTCAACACCAGATAGATATGGCTTCTATGTTGATGTTGGGGAATATGAATTATGGGATTTTAATGAACCACCTAATTACAAAGCTGCATTATCAGATCCTGAATTTGACAAATGGCTTAGTTATGAATACGGAAATGCAATCCATGAAAGATAACCAAGTCTGGGTTTTGGTTGATCTTCCTCCCAATGGTCGAACTGATGGGAGTAAATGTCTTTTCAAGAAAAAGACTGACATGGATGGCAATGTACACACCTTTAAAGCTTGTCTTGTAGCAAAAGGCTATACCAAAACCTACAGTGTAGATTATGGGGAAACCTTCTCTCTTGTTGCAGACATTAGAGCTATAAGGATTCTTTTAGCCATAGTCGTGTTCTATGACTATGAGATTTGGCAAATGGATGTCAAAACCGCCTTTCTGAACGGTCACCTAAGCGAGGAAGTATATATGGTGCAACATGAGGGGTTTGTGGATCCAAAATATCCCAACAAAGTATGCAAACTTCAACATTCCATTTATGGATTGAAGCAAGCATCTAGAAGTTGGAATAAAATGTTTGATGTAGAAATCAAGAAGATTGGTTTTACTCAGAATCCTGATGAGCCATGTGTATATCTCAAAGCTAGTAGGAGTAATGTTGCGTTCCTAATCTTGTATGTCGATGACATATTACTCATAGGAAATAACGTTACAATGCTACAAGAAGTTAAATCTTGGCTTTATAAGTGTTTTTCTATGAAATACTTAAAAGAAGCAGCATGCATCCTTGGAATCAAGATCATACGTGATAGATCTAAGTAGTTGATTGCTTTTAGTCAAAGTACTTATCTAGAGAAAATCCTAAAAAGATTTTGGATGGAAAACTCCAAGAAGGGGTATACTCCAATGATAGAAAAGCCTGACTATAGAAAGTCCTAAGGTGCTAAAACACCTAGTGAGGTACAACGTATGCAAAGAGTACCTTATGCTTCGGCTATAGGTTCAATCATGTATGCGGTCAAATGTACTAGACCTGATGTTGCCTTTGCGCAAAATTTTTGTAGTCGTTTTCAGCAAAATCCTGGTGAGATTCACTGGACTGCTGTTAAAGCTATTCTTAAGTATTTGAGGAATACTAAAGATATGGTTCTTGTGTATGAGGCAAAACCTAAAGCTGAGCTAAAAGTATCTTGTTATGCTGATGCTAGTTTTCAGACAGATAAGGACGATACCAAATCTCAAATGGGATATGTGTTCGTACTTAATGATGGAGCCGTGGACTGAAAGAGTGGAAAGCAAAGCACTACAGTTATGCCTTCTATAGAAGCTGAGTACATTGTTGCTGCTGAAGCATCAATGAAAGCCGTCTGGATAAGGAAATTTATTATTAGACTTGGAGGTGTCGTGTCATCGAATAAAAGACCTATGGAGATGCTATGTGATAATGAGCCTGCAATAGCGATCGCCAATGATCTTGAAATTTTGAAGGGAGCCGAACATTTTCAAAGGAAATATCACTACATTCATGAAGGAATTCAAAAACATGAGATTGTCCTTAAGAAAGTTCACACAGATGACAACGTAGCTGATCAGTTTACAAAACCAATGCCGTACGATAAGCATTATGAACATGTTATGGCGATTGGAGTTGTTCCTGCTAGATGTCACATGTAAATCTGTGATGTATTAGTTAGTATTTAGATAATGGGATGTTAAATGATTGCTATTTTAATGAATAAATTAGTTGACGTGGTATATTGTTTTCATTTCATAATAATTGTTTCCTATATTTTGATGCGATCGTCGCTAGACTTCAACAAGAAGTTTTACAACTCCCTAGGCAGTGCACCTAATCGTTGTAGTGTAGTATAGGCAAGACTCGGGGGTTGTTATCGTTCTATAGGGGAATAGGTTGGGAAGGCTCGATCAAGATCTAACAGAGGTCTACGGGGTTGAGAGAAGATTCTTTTTGTATTTTTATGTTTTTATAAAAGCAGCTAAAGACAAAGCAAAGCATGATCACATAATAATTCAAACATAATAAAATAAGTAGTAAAAAATTAAAACACACATGACACTCCTAAAATACAGGAAATGAAATGGATTGGGTTGCCTCCCAAAAAGCGCTTGTTTTTTGTTCGAGTCACGAGCATGACTCTACCCTTAAATAACAGATAAAGGGGAGGGTTCCCCTACACTTGAGTTCAAGTGCGGGTGATAGTAACGGTACACACCTTTGTTGTGAGAATGGGTCACATATAAGTTTTACACACCAAAGTAGTTTAGAAATAAACACAGGCGCGTTCTTTCCCTATTGTTACCGTTAAGGTCAAACGAGTCCACTAGTTTTAGAAAATCCTTAGGTGGAGACAACCCCAAAACTCTTAAAATAATTTTTCAAACCCACCTAACCGGTTTCAGCCAAACGGTTCATTCTAGAGCCTTCCCTTCAACAACAATCCTCAAAATTTTAACAGTCAATCAAACCTCGAAGGACTGATGTCTAACTTCATGGCATCTCAAGACTACATGAACCCGCTGTCTACGTAATATTCCGAGTTGGGTAGTATGAAGACTATTACAAGGCCCCTAAGAGTATATTACATGCAATTGAAATATCTTAAGTGGGATCAACCATATTAGGGGTAAGGTAGCATGAAGACTGTTACCGATGGTATCCTTTCTACACACTCGCGTTTACCTAGACGTCTATGCCAATTTAATATCTTATGACTAGTTTTCTAAAGCCTAACGCGCACATCCATCACAAGAAGCAATATTAAAAGGATCTACAATCTAAGTTTCATGCAACCATAAGTAAATACTAATAGATCTAGCCTTGCATGGCAAATAAAGAAGAAGAACAAGAATCTATCACAAAACACATAAACATATTAAGTGATAAGGGATAAATGAACTCCACTTGATTAAATCATGCAGTTGAGGCAGTTACAAGAGGGTTTTGACACCCTAAAAACGAGCCCAAAGGCTGCTAAAGTCGTCTTCTAAAACTAGGGGTCGTCTCCCAAAAGTTACACTTCATTGTATAACGGTACACACCGAAGTAGTTTAGAAATAAACGCAGGCGCGTTCTTTCTCTGATGTCACCGTTAAGGACAAGTGTGTCCACTAGTTTTAGAAAATCCTTAAGGTGTTGGTTTGGATCCTCGGATTCAAGTCCATGGAATGAGCATCCGTTTTGCACCAATCGGATGGTGTCGGATCGAAGAGGCACCACATTGTTCCCTTCGGGGAGCTCAATGGTTTTCCTGTAGCCCTCGTGGCTAGGTTTGGAGTAATCTCCAAGAGTACGGATAGGATTTTCGTCTCCCATTGAGGTCAACGAAAAGATTTACGAAACAAATAACACAAAAAAAAAGATAGACTACGAGAAAGCTAATATACCAAAAATAAAATTCTCACTTGGTAGGAATCAAGCGAGTAGACCTAAGTTAAACAATGGTCGAAATCTAACTATTCCCCACGCAGCGGCGCCAAAAACTTGATGCGGTCGTCGTTAGACTTCAACAAGAAGTTTTACAACTCCCTAAGCAGTGCACCTAATCGTTGTAGTGTAGTATAGGCAAGACTCAGGGGTTGTTATTGTTCTCTAAGGGTAAAGGTTGGAAATGCTCGATCAAGATCTAACATATGTCTACAGGGTTGAGAGAAGATTCTTTTTGTATTTTTATGTTTTTATAAAAGCAGGTAAATATCATGGTTTTAGAGGTTGTTTTGTTTTTACTAATTAAAGTAATAATAATAAAATAAATCTAAACTACTTTGTTGATAACTTATATGATAAACGAACGTATTTACTTAATTATGCACTACTCCTCAGATTGCTTCTCCTAATCCTGTTACTTTGTTACACTTGTGATGATCTGTGTAAGTATTTCCTAAGTCATGAACGAATTACACGAACCCGCCGTCTACGTAATATTCTGTTAAAGCAACGCCATAAGTAAGGTAGTATAAAGTTTATTACAAGGCCCCTAAGAGTATATTACATTTAATCGAACAACACTCTTACTCGTGAATTTACCTAAATTCACAATGATTGCTAGCTTTCGGTACCAATGTGACACGTCTTACTCGTGAACAACACTCAAAATCTTCCACGAGTGTTCAGTCCAATTTGGATATAAAAAAAAGAAAAAGGATCCTCTAAAGTTATGGTCAAACATGATTGATCATGTTAAGTTTATTGTGAGTGAAAATAAATAAGTGGGCTCATGATTTTTATTAATAGAAAAAGTTTTATACAATTAACTAATTTGTGATTGGCGAACATGATGTATCATGTTTGACTCAACTTTAGAGGATTCTAATCCAAAAAAAAATGGTCTCTTTTTTATATGATCAATCTCTGACGGTCCAACTATGTAATTTTCGCATATTAAAATATCCCATCCACTTGGTGACTTTTAGGAAATACGAGTAAAGTACTGTTCTTTATTAAAAAAAAACTCCACCACATATTTGTTCACTTTTTTAACGCCTTTGTCATATTTTATAGTTTAAAGTTTCATTTTTAGTTTAAAACAATATATTTTAATAATTTTATACATTTTCTCTACTAAATCCAAATCTAAATCTTAATACAAATCTAAACCCAAATCTAAATTCTAAACATATCTAAGTACCAAACGGATCCTTATTACCTGCTCCTTACCAAGAGGTTGGTTGGTTTGGGAATTTATGATGTTATTAGTTTAAATTTTGTTTCAACTTGCTCATGAAAACCCTTACACGTCTCAAAGTCACCATTAATTGACAATGTAAAATAGTTGGAGAATAAATGAAACTTTAGAAAAACACTTTATTATTAGAAAATATACGCTTTGTGCTACATTTTTGCTTAGAATCATGTAAGTATGCTCAATAATGGCATTTAATAGCAACATACTTTCTCATTTGAGTCATTATTAGACACGAACCTAAAAAAGTACCACAATACCCATCCAACTTTCAAATTCTGATTCATTATCATACGTTTTAGAGTCATCTCTTGCACCGTTATTCCTTTTGACTAACGACTGTTTGTAATTAACTCAAAAATATGTTTTCTTTTTGTTTTCTAATTATTTTTTAAATTTTCTTATACACGTTATTCCTTTATCCGTTTTTATATAATTTTTTTTCTAATTATCTTTTTCTTTTCTAAAAAATATGTTTTCTTTTTCTTGCACCGTTAGTCCGGATAAGTCGAGATGATATTGATATACAAGTTATGTTAAATGGACGAGTCGAGATAATATTGATATACAAGTTATGTTAAACGGATGAGTCAATATGATATTGATATACAAATTATGTTAAACGGATGAGTCGAGATGACATTGATATACAAGTTATGTTAAATGGATGAGTCGGGTGATATTGATATACATGAGATGTTAAACCAGTTAGTCAATGTGATATTAATATAAATATATCAAAAGGATGAGTCGATATGATATCGATATACAAGTTATGTTATACAGATGAGTTGAGATGATATTGATATATATGATATGTTGAATGTATGAGTCGAGATGATATTGATATACATGATATGTTAAACGGATGAGTCGAGATGATATTGATATACATGATATGTTAAACGGATGAGTCGAGATGATATTGATATACAAGATATGTTAAATGGATGAGTCGAGATGATATTGATATACAAGATATGTTAAACGGATGAGTCGAGATGATATTGATATACATGATATGTTAAACGGATGAGTCGAGATGTTATTGATATACAAGTTATGTTAAACGGATGAGTCGAGATAGTATTGGTATACAAGTTATGTTAAACGGATGAGTCGAGATGATATTGATATACATGTACTTGAGATGACATTGAGATTATCGAATTGGTGGGATTCATTGACAAAACAGAGTAAATGACAAAACTTAATTGATGACTTTGACCAAAACTTTATTGACTTTGACCTGAGCCTATAACGACGACATGTAGTCGCTACAGGTCGTCGCTAAAAGCTTTTGTTTTTTTACCATAAAAGCATATCTTTACCTTATAAACACATACACACTCTTATCCTCACAACCACCCATCAACACATTACACACTCTTATCCTCACAATCACCACCACATTCACCACCACTTCGATCATCTGCCACCAGATGAAGCGATATTATCAAGCTTTTAAGTGTCGTTGTGAAAAGGATGTAGTGCTGCGAACATCATGTAAACCTTACAATTTTGGTCGAGAAAACTATGCATGTCCTTTTCAAAGGTGAACTATTAAAACTTTTTTAATTATTTATGTAATTTATAAATACTTTGCTTGTCAAAAAAGACATTCTTTATGATTACCTTATTATGTAACATTAAGAACTCAAGATAATGGATGTGTATATTTTATGTAGAAGGATGACATCAGGCTCCGTCTAAATTCTTCTCTTGGACCTTTAACACCTCACACTCAGTTCTCGAGTTTTAAATGAAAGGAAAAAGAAAAGAATAGGAAAATGAAAAGAAAAGGAAGAGTAAAGGAAGTGTTGGTTTACATGTTTTTAAGATAGAGGAAAGAAAATTGAAACTAATCATGAATCATGTTCTTAATTGGAGGAAAAGGAAAAAAAACTTGTTTAAATTACATTCACACCCTTTAGTTGTTAGCATCAAATCTTTTAATAGGAGCATATTAGTCTTTACACAACATAATCTAATATTTCCTTTCCCTTTGCTCCAAAAAATGAGGTGAATATTTTTTAAGAAAAGTTCCTCCCATTTTCCTCTCCAATTCCCTTTCCTTTCTTAAAAATAACCTCAATAACACGAAAAATATTCCATTTTCTTTCTTTTCCCCTCAAATTTTAACTTGAGAACACAACGTCACAGTTCTTCTCCAGGACCTTCAACACGTCTCAGTTATTCTTCAGGACCGTCTAGATCTTCACCGAGTCTTGAAAAGACAGAGTGCTCAATGTGTAAGTTATTGGCTGAAAAGATAAAGACAGTAGAGGCAAAGATAAAGATACTAGATGGAACACTAGAGATGGAAAGACATCTCGAGAACCACGCACTTGAGTCAGCTGCAACACTTTACGAGCTTTATAATGACATGAGAAAACTTGGTTTGGAGTAGTTTTTCAATTAGCATTTAGAATGTAATTCGTATGCTTTAATGCTTTTAACGTTTATCGATTTGGTATCTAATTCGTATGCTTAGAGTTTAAACGTTTATTGATTTGGAATCGTATGTTTTACTAATTTGTTGTTGTTTAACTCGTTTGTTTATTTACGTTTCATCGATCATCAGACCGTACTATTCGTAAAAAAAGTCAAAATTTGAATTTAGTCTAAGTTTGACTTTAGGTTTGGCGAGGACATGTCCTCGCCAAACTAAACTCGACCAAACGAACATACTAACCTGCTAATCACATTCTTAATCTGGGTCAACGGGTTGGTCAACTCTTTGGCGAGGACATGTCCTCGCCATAGTTTCGAGTGCGAAAACTTCGAGCCTAAAATTAATATCAAAAAATGAAAATTGAAATGCCAATTTCGCCGTCCTTTTTGGCGAGGACAAGTCCTCGCCAATCTCCCCGGTCAAAAAGTTGCTTCTATTCTAGTTGTGGTCAAAGTTTAAAAAGTGGAAATTTTGTCGAGGCTTTGGCGAAAATTGGTAGCCTATTCTCTTTTTTCTTGTAGTGAATTATTTTCTAAAACACAGCTGAACACTCATTAAGTTAACTTCATAACTGGGAATGCTTCAGCATTGAAAGTTGCAGCGGTACACTTTTCGTGGCCTATTATGGGCTTTTTCTCCCAAAAGGCCAAAGAGGAGCATACCCTCTAGTCTAAGATAACACCGGTTTTTGAAATATCTTTGCACACTAGACACCTTTAGAAACGTTTACGGTTTATGAAATTAGACTTTTGCTCCGCAGCCAATCTATTGAGGATGGTGCAGACCATTATTAGAAAGAAATAAAATCGGCCAAACTGTTTGAGGATGTGGCAGACCATTATTAGCCAACGTATGCTCCTTGCCATCCTAGACTGATCAAGCGCGGACCAATGTCAAATTAAGAGAAATATGGTGAAACGATACGATGACTGATTAGGCAGACTATTATTGGTCCAGGTATGCTCAGCGCCATCATCGACCAATTTAGCATTGAACTAAAGTCTAAATTCGTAAACGTTTTCAAAGTTGTCTCTTTGGTGCAAAGATGCCTTAAAACTGAGTGTTGCGGTAATTTTCTCTTTACTCGGTTGAAACATGTGAAAGAGGTTTGTTTTCGTAGCTTTCACCGCCATATGCCCATATACCCTTATGATCCCTTCCACTAATCCCTATTTTTCCCATATCTCAAAGTAGTAATTAAGATTGTTGAATTTTCAAGGTAGATCCAATCATTGAAATTATATAGAAAATGTACATCTCTTTGACAACCACTCCTTTGTTTGTGGCTCATTTTCTATCTCAATGAAATCAGACCAAAGATATAACTACTGTATTAGGAATCGCAATAAAAACAAATGGGACTATTAAACAAATTTACTCTTAGTTATGCTATATTAAAGTTTAGCACATCAAGCTCAAGCCACGTTATATATGGATCTTTGGCGCTTTTGCAACGAGGCCTTATTAAGAAAACAAGACCAAAGAAAAAGCTTCTTAATAATAATAAACTTTTCACCTTTAATTGGAATATGAGGCCTCAATATAAATTGCCATTATAAAAAGAAATATGTCAAAGCAAAAAGAAACCCGAGTCGGGATCTAGATTCTTTTTTTTTTGTTAGGCGCATCATTTATACAAAAAGAACACTACGCAAGTTATCAAGGACCACAAGATCTGTTAATTTTCTGTAGTATAAACAAATATTATTTTTCAAACACATGAATTCCTCCTTACTATACACATATAGATCGATCTGCTCATTGATCTAATGGAAAATTCAACACACGATATTGTGAAGCAACGCAATACAATTGGTTAAGGCATTTTTGTGATCTGTGAATGAGACACACTTGTCTTCTAGAAGGCTGAAAATTTACCCTAGCGGATTAGAATGACAAAAAAACATGCCGGACACCGCTTTATATAAGACCAGCCGTTTTGGTGCCACACTTCACACGTGAAGGCGCACCTTTCGCACATGAAACCCACGATGGAGGAGGTATGATGGACTGATGGTGCGCGAAGGGGTGTTTAGTTAGGTGATGACCACAACAGCTCTAAAGATGATGTGTTAAAATGTTGATGTACCGCTGGGGTTGAAGTGATGGTGAAATGACCATTACACCCAAACTAAAAATGAACTTCAAAAAAAGGAATCTCTATTCGTATCCCTTTCATCAACAAATGTATAGTAATGGCACATGAGACAGGAAGATAATAAAGACAGTTAGTAGCAAAAGCATAAAGGCAATAAAAGATATGTTAATAAGCTGTGAAAAATCTGTATATTTATATATATGTTACATTAATGCCATCCTACTTTTGTTGCATCAT
The DNA here is from genome assembly GCA_026074375.1 of Tanacetum coccineum. NCBI lineage: Eukaryota > Viridiplantae > Streptophyta > Magnoliopsida > Asterales > Asteraceae > Tanacetum > Tanacetum coccineum. The sequence continues at coordinate 33,056 of BQNB010055910.1, forward strand.
TGCATGTGCTGCTCTTCAAGTTGCCTACGTATTTCACATGGATGTTTCCATTTGAACTCAAATCTAAAAGCACATCAAGAAGGATGAAGAAGAAAAAGAAGAAAAAATAAAATGAAGAATAAAAATGTTAATGATGTCCTTTTCTTCTTTCTTATGAAAAAGCATCATTAAACCCTAAATAGAACTACAAAATATCATGAATCTCCATGTTTTTTCCAACATACAAGCATTGTAACGCAACGCTTGACAATGTAAAATCGTGCTTTTTGTTCTTTAGCCAAACTACCGCATTTTCGAGTGAAGTTGGCACATTTTTGTGAAGAACTTCTTGTTAGATCATTTGGAGACTTGTTCTTTTGTGATGAGCTTCTAGAAAAAATAGAATTCTTTGTTGAAAATGACCTCAAAAGAGGTGATTTTGTGGAACTCTTTTGTGACATGCTTCTTAAAAGTGATGATGATTTTGATGAATGGTTGCATGGATCTTCTTTTGATAGCTTCCATTTCTTGTCCATGCAGTTTCACTGATTTTGATATGATTTGGTGGTGTAAGACTGTAAGTATATGAATTTGTGAGTGACAATGAGAGAGAACGGATGAGTATAGAGTGGGGTGAGGTGAGATGGATTGCTATATATAGCAAAATAGGGAGAAGGGTAGGTTTGAAACTGGATGTTGACTGTGTTTTTTTCCTTTTTCTTCTATAAATTACAGAAAGTAATTGATGACGCTTGCATCTTAACCGTCTACCTGAATGAACTATCAGGGTGAATAGTTAAATACTTAAATTAGAAACAATCCTATTGATCTCTAGGTTATATTTGAAAAAGCTCCAATAACTAAGCCATAAATGATGAATACTTAACTAAAGGAGTATTAATCTTTTTTTAGTACCAGTGGTGATGTTCAATAGAGTAGTCTTGAAGCAACTATTTAGTAGTAGTAGTTTTTGCTTCTTTTTTTTTTAGTTTCAATTCTTTTACTATTTTACATGTAGTAAAGTGACCAGTACATGAGTAAATTAAATACTTCTTACGTCCTTAAATAATTATTCGCTAACAAAAAATACGCATTTTAAGAAAAACATCATTTTTACAATTTCTTTCTTTTTTAATTATTGCAAAAATGATAGTTTTACTTTTAACTAATTAATTTAAAACTTTTTAAATGTTTGTAATAGCAACCTCAAGTGAGTGTAATATGATTAACGCGAAATAAATCTCCTATTTATTTTTGGAATTGAATAATTAATTTGAGACAACATAAAATGAAAACGTAGATAATAAGCTTTGTGATAGAGGATATTATTCAATTCATTGTTTCAAAGATTTAACTTCAAGCCAATTGCAAATTAAACTTTGTACTATAATGGTAAAAACAACTTTTAAAGCTAACTATTTCTCAAGTTATAATTAAAGAATAAAACTCAAGAATCTTCCATAATCACTTGTAAACTTCAAGTCTCACTTTTGAACCATTTTCCTAAAGACCTTTTGGCATTAGAAATCAAATTTAGCACAAGATACATGTTACGAGTTTAGTCTCTATATTAGCCTATTACGAATAAGTCTAGGGGTCTACGTGTTAAGTTCAAACTTATATTAGTCAAGTCGTATGTTTCCTTTTACTTGTATCACAACCGACTTTGGATTCCTAATTGGAGTCGGTTTTACCTCCCCCTCATCTCTATAAAAGGAGGTGAGGGGGGAGGGGATTTGTACTTCATTCTTTCAATACTAATCAATCATCGATTAGGGATATACCTTGTGTGTGCTTGCTCTGTTCTTCTCTTTCTTTTCTGTCGACTGTTGTGTTGTGTGTTCTTCGTGATCGAGGTTCCGCATAGTAACCAGGGTTGTAGGCTTCCATTATCTGTTGTGGTGTACCTTCATCTTCACGATCGAGTTATCCGCTCTAGTAATCAGGTTGTGGCTTATCATTTGCTACAAGTGGTATCAAGAGCTAGGTTCGCGGGTTAAGCTGGTTATCTAGGATCGATCAAGAAGGTTCTTGAACAACAGGGTGCAGCAGGGTTTCGATAGAAAAGGGTTCTTGGGTCTTCGATTGTCCGGGGTTGAGACAAGGTGTAGAAGGCTTAAGGGATTGTTGATTCACCAGATCAACAAGGTTTTTGTGGTGGTGGTTGTTTGTTTTTTTTTTTTTTCTTCTCTTGCCGCCATTGATATAAAAGGAAGAAGAAAGGTACGTGTAACAGTGTTGGCTGTTATTAAAATCTACACAGTTAATAGGGTTTTTTGTTTCTTTAAGAATTATTGGGCCAAGATTGCTATTGGGCCAAGGCTGATACAAGTTTTTAACTAATTAGTCTTTTATATTGGGCTAAGATTATTACTGTGTGGTGTTTGCGCAAGGGGACTTTGTTAGTTTGTGATTGTGAGGTTTTTCACAAGGTTTAGCAAATTAATAAAGGGATTAAAGAATGACAGGGGCCAAGTTTGACATCGAGAAATTTGATGGAACTGGTGATTTCGGGTTATGGAGGATCAAGATGCGTGCTTTATTAATCCAACATGGATGTGAAGCAGCTCTGGAGGTTTTACCCGCGGATATGGAAGCTGAAGCGAAAGCTGAGCTAAACAAGAAAGCTCACAGTGCCGTGATTTTGTGTTTAGGTAACAAGGTTCTGAGAGAGGTTACCGGGGAGACGACTGCAGCGGGGGTTTGGACCAAGCTCGAGACTTTGTACATGACAAAGTCTTTGGCCAACAAGTTGTACCTGAAGAAGAAGTTGTATACATTCTACATGCCGGCTGGACGAAAGATTTCCGAGCATATAGATGAGTTCAACAAAATCGTTCTTGATTTAGCAAATATTGAGGTAAAATTCGAGGATGAAGATCTTGCTTTATTATTACTTACTTCTTTACCAGCATCATATGAACACTTTGTAGATACCTTGCTTTATGGATGGGAAGCTTTGACTTTGGAGGACGTGATGGCCATACTAAATTCAAAGGAAATCAAGGAAAGGTCTAAGGCGAAGGGGGATGATGGCGAAGGGTTATATGTGAGGGGAAGAACTGATCGTAAGGATTCACATCAGTCAAGGGGAAAGTCAAGATCGAAGTCTCGAGGTGGAATATTCAAGTGCTATATTTGCCAATCTGAGGATCACTTGAAGAGAAACTATCCGAAGAATAATCGCAAGAAGTCAACAGGTTACGCTAAGAAGGATGAGCAACCAAGCTCTAATGGTTCGACTTATGACGATTCTGAGGTGATGATGGTGATGAGCGCACACGCACAAGCTCTGCTAGATTGTATTATGGATTTAGGATGTTCATACCATATGACACCCAGGTTAGATATACTTTTTGATTTTCTGGAATACGATGGGGGCAGTGTACAGTTGGGTGACAACATGGAGTATAAGATCAGAGGTATTGGCAAGGTAAGGTTAAAACTAAAAGATGGGTCAAGTTTTATGTTACACAATGTCAGGTATATTCCTAAATTGAAAAGAAACTTGATATCGCTGGGAACTCTTGAAAAAGAGGGATTTACTGTAAAATTACAGTCGGGCAAAATCAAGGTGATTAATGGTTCCAAGGTTATTTTATCTGGAATACGAAGGGATAATTGCGTATACTCTTTGGATGGCCATGCATTGGCAGGTGAGCTTAATGCTAGTGTTGAAGAAAAGGACAATCTTGCACAGGTTTGGCATAAAAGACTAAGACATATCAGCGAGGCGGGACTACAGGTGCTGGAAGGGGCTGTTTGGCAAGAAAAGCATAGGTAAGCTCGATTTTTGTGAGAATTATGTTCTGGGAAAGTCACATCGAGTCAGTTTCGGTGTAGGAAGGCACACTACTCAGGGGGTTATAGACTATGTTCATTCAGACTTATGGGGCCCGTCTCAGGTGGAATCATTGGGAGGTAAGAGGTATTTCTTATCTATTGTTGATGATTATTCCAAGAGGGTATGGGTTTATATCCTTAGGTTCAAACACGAAGCATTTGGAAAGTTTAAAGAGTGGAAGCAGTTAGTAGAGAATCAGACTGGGAGGACGGTTAAGAAGCTGAGGACGGATAATGGTCTTGAGTGTTGTAACCGGGAGTTTAAGCAGCTATGCATTAAGAGTGGGATTGCTAGACATTTGATAGTTGCCGGGATACCGTAACAGAATAAGGTATCAGAACGTATGAATAGAACTCTCATGGATAAGGTACGCTGTTTACTAATTCAGTATGGATTGCCCAAGACCTTCTAGGCAGAAGCGACAT
>BQNB010055911.1:10701-36073 GCA_026074375.1 Tanacetum coccineum
TATCTGGTCTAGATGCTGTCAAATACATCAAAGACCCAATCATAGATCTATAGAGATGTACATCAACATCATCAGCATCTCCTTCTTTGACTAAAGGCTTTTCCAAATCAACTGGAGTAGAGGCAGACTTCACATCAGTATAGTTGAATTTCTTCAAAATCTCAACTACATATTTATCCTGGCTGATAAATATTCCATCTTCCTTCTGTTCTACTTGCAATCCTAGAAAGAAAGTAAGTTCTCCCATAGAACTCATCTAAAACTTATCCTTCATAAGCTTCTCAAATGCAGTACATAGTTCCTTATTTGTAGAGCCAAAGATAATGTCATCAACATAAACTTGGAGAAGCAAAATATCTCCTTTTTGCTTCTTGATAAACAATGTCTGATCTATTTCCCTCTTTTAAACCTATTGCCCAACAGATAGTTAGCCAAGGTTTCAAACCATGCTCTTGGTGCTTGATGCAATCCATAAAGTGCCTTGACCACCTTGTAAACTTTGTCTGGATGGTCAGAATCTTTAAATCCTGGTGTTTGAGTAACATAAACCTCTTCCTCAATAGTTCCATATAAGAATGCACTCTTCACATCCATTTGATATACCAAAAAAACCCATAAAGGAAGCACATGCCAAAAACAATCTTATTGCCTTAATTCTTGCCACAGGAGCAAAAACTTCTTTATAGTCTATGCCTTCTTCTTGTTTATGACCCTGTGCAACTAACCTTGCTTTATTCCTAATCACAATCCCTCTTTCATCTTTCTTGTTTCTAAAGACCCATTTTGTTCTAATGGCCCTCTTTCCAATAGACAAATCCACAAGTATCCAAACCTGTTGGAGTTTGAATTGCAGAAGTTCTTCCAGCATTGCTTCCACCCAAGATGAATCAGATAGAGCTTTAGCAATGCTTGTGGGTTCAATCTGTGATAGGAAACAAGCATATAAACAAGTATTCAGCACTGAGAAACCCTTGTTTAGAATTAGATTTTGTCATTCTTCTTGTCTGAATAGTGGACTTCATATCTCTAATCACATTTGTAATTGGGTGATCTTTATGGATTCTTATATTTGGAGTGAGTGGAATTGTATAGGAATTTGTGATGTTCCCTAAATCAACTTCTGGTTCATCTTCATCACTGAAGAACTCAACATGAGTGGCTTCAAGTGTATGACTAGCTCCTATTGTGAACATGTCTTTAGGGCTATCTTGATCATATAAACTAGCAGTATTAACTGATTGATCAATAGTGTTAAGTTTAAAACGACCAGTATTAACTTCAGGACTGGCAGTATTAACATGTTGTCCAGCAGTATTAACTTCCTTAGTACTGCTATCATCTTCATACTTATCTTTTTCATCATTCTCATTATATGGACCATCTTCAACCTGCTTTTGATCATCAGTAGCAGATTTTGGTTCACTAATACCAACATCTTTGGAAGATGAATCAAAGTATGAAGCATCTTTCCAAATTGGCATCACAATGCAATCTTGATTGATATCTTCTTTCTGAGTAGATGTACCTGCATTAAATTCTTCTTGTGTACCTGCAAATTCATTAGTGATTGTACCTGCAGCAATTGGAACATAATTCATAGATTGGGTTAGAGAATCAATATCAAACAGCCACTTTAGACCATTCCCTTCTATTATAGGCTTATTCTCTAAAATCCCAATATGCAAGTTTTCTTCTACCCTCCTGGTTCTTGTATTGTATACCCTAAAAGCTTTACTACTCAAAGAATATCCAACAAAGAAACCTTTATCACTTTTGCTATCAAAGTTGCCTAAATTGTCTAAAGTATTAAGAATGGTAACATGACATCCAAATGGTCTCATAAAGCTTAGAGCTGGTTTAAAACCTATAAAAAGTTCATAAGGTGTCTTGTTATGAGGCTTGACTACTAAGAACCTATTATGTACATAGCAAGCAGTACTGGCTGCTTCTGCCCAAAATGTGGTAGATAACTTAGAGTCAGCTAACATTGTTCTAGCAGCCTCAATTAGTGTCATATTCCTCCTCTCAGCCATACCATTTTGCTGAGGAGTCCTGGCTGCACTGTATTCCCTCTTAATACCTTTTTCTTTGTAAAAATCATCCATAACTTTATTCTTAAATTCTGTTCCATTATCACTCCTGATTATTTTCACTTTCTTATCCACTAGGTTTTCTATTTCTTTGATAAAGTTCTTGAGAACCTCACTGGTTTCATCTTTAGTTGTTAAAAAGAAAACCTAAGTAAACCTGCTATAATCATCAGTGACTACTAAGTAATACTTCTTATGCATTAAACTACTCACAAAGGTTGGACCAAACAGATCCATATGTAGCATAAACAAAGGCTTAGTAATTAGATTCAGAACTTTAGACTTACAAAAAGCTCTGTGTTGCTTCCCTTTTAAGACAAGCAACATAGGTTTGGTCATTTTCAAAATGTTTTGTAGGCAATTCTCTTACAAGATTATCCTTAACAAGCTTGTTCATGTTCTTAAAATTAATATGACCAAGCCTCCTATGCCAGAGCATTGATTCATCTGATGTAGCCTTTGCAACAAGACAAGTTAAACTTTCTTTAGGAACACTGATCTTTATATCAAAACTTTACATATTGTCCTTTCTAGGAATTTTAAGAAGTGTCTGACTTTCATCAGGCAACTTAAAATTAGGAGATAAGACATTTAGTGTCAGTAAAAAGAACATAGTTCTTTTTGTCACACATCTGTGAGACACTAAAGAGGTTGAATTTTAACTCATTGACAAAGTATACATCTTTAAAATCAAGGCTATTAGTTTTAAGTGTTCCTTTACCAGAAATTCTACCACCATGTGCTCCTCCCCAAATGTAACATAACCTCCATCAAATTCCTTGAAATCTGAGAGATAAGCTATGTTCTCAATCATATGCCTTGAGCAACTACTGTCAATAAATCTTGTATCATCTTGTTGTGGCTTGCCTTGCACATAAAAATAAGGAAATTAGTTTCCTTTGGGGACCCAAGCCATTACTGACTTGGATCTGCCTCGTGCATTAATGTAATTATGTTTCTTCAAAGTGATTGATGCACTATCAGGTTTGGTAGGTCACCAAACCCAACATGCCGAGGCCTTTACATCATTTGCCTGATTAACCCTAACAGCATTAACAACTACTGAATGTGGCCTAGCAGTATTAACTACTTTTGGCCTAGCAGTATTAACTACTTTTGGCCTAGCAGTATTAATTGCTTGTGCCTTGGCAATATTAACTTTGTGGGTAAACCTTTTATTAGATAATACTATTTTTGATTGAAAGGGTTTTCTTACAGTTGATTGTGCTGTTTTTGAAAAATGTGACATTGGTTTAGCACTAAAAACTATAGATTTGGGATGAGCAGTATTAACTTTTCTGGCAGTATTAAATGGTTTTAGGTCAGTTTTCATTAAAATTGCTCTTGGAACCATGTTTCTTTGAGCATTAAGGTGAGTCCTATTAGTAGTATAGTTGTAGTTCACCATGTTATAATTATTCCTATATACCATCCTTTCCCTTTTATGATATTTACAATGAGCCTGCACATGATCAAAACTCCCACAAATGAAGCAAGCTTTGTTAAACATCACAAAATCACTTCCTAGTTGAATGGACTTCTGTCCATTCCAGTTTCATAGAGCCTATAGAATTGTAGATTCAAAAAATGGTTAACATATGGGTTCCAGGGGATGCATATTGTTAAAATGTTTAACCATTTACACGTACCACATGAGGTGAATGTTTTTACTACTGTAAGTCATTGTTACTACTGCTAGTTTAAGTTTCTGCTACTTAAGTTCATGTATCTTAAGGCGCGTCATGGAGGGTAATTTGAGTTGATGGAAGCCTGGATTAGGAGTGTGATAGTGGTTTGTGGTTGTCGAAATCAAAGTTGCATACTTTAGTCCCCTATTTGATTATGACAAAAAGGGGAAGAAGATTTACAAAGAAGATGTGCAATTTACAGATCCTTGGTGGAATGATCCTTATTCTTTCATATATATATTAGCTTCAGGGGAAGTTTATGCTTATTTTGGTTTTGTCATTATCAACTAGGGGAATATTGTTAGAAATTATATTTGAGTTGATAAGACAAAACATATGAAAGATGAAGGACTTAAAAGACAAAGGAGAAATTCTTCAAAAGATAGAAGATTACAGAAGATTACAGAAGATTTCCTAGAAGATAATTGTAAAAGCTAGGAAGATTTAGTTGTTTCCTAATACTTATCCTTTGTAAACCTAATATCTCTAGTATATAAAGAGATATAGGTCGTATAGTTTTCGGTGTGTCAAGATGTAAACATAAGGAAAAGTGTATGTGTGTGTCTAGGTGTCAAGTCCTCTAAGTGGATGTCTAGAATTTATGTGTTTTAGCCTCAAGGATCTTTGATTCCTTGTTATAGATTAGATAACACGTTCTACCATTTGATCAAGGTAGAATTGGGGCTTGTAGTAGTCATGTATCATAGAAGATAATATTGAAAAACCTTGTTAGAGTAACATTAATGTTCTTATTCTGCTGCATGTTATGTTCAATGTTATTATCCTAGATATAGATCTAAATAATATGAGCTTACAACGATTCTTTAGTCTTCACAACTATCTTTCTGATTAAGTCGTCAATTCATTTACTGGACCAAAATCGATATCCAGTTGACACAAGCTTGATTCACGTGGAATCTCGTAAGTTACCTACCGCAGAGCTTTGATGATGGCTTTGAAATGATTTCCATCTTCACTATGAATACTAAAGAGTATCACTCAGATATTCTGGAAAAATTACAAGGATAATGCGTAGGACTCTTGTTAACAGCTTATGAACTTAATGGTGTTCAACAAGTGTTTGATATGGAATGTGTCCTAATGAGATTTATTTTATTGATCTCTTGGCTCTAGACTCGATTAGTGCGTTTTGGTTTTAGTAATCGGAGGCTAGAGCAGACTGCCACCTATTCAATATTAACTAACTCAGAGTGAGAAAGTCAATAGAAGTCGTGTGTATCTTCGTGACAAATGAGACAAGTATCTGTTGAGAAAAACTTAAATGGCTGGGAAGGGTTGTGCAGTGCATCACTAGGTCCATGATGTCTTGTCTTCAATACAAGATTTCATATTTGTAAAAACCGATAGCATATGTATTGACCTAGTTTTTGCCTAAAGTGTGTGGGAGGCTTCTTTCTTTAGACTCTTTATCCATACATTTCTTTTTCATTCTTCAACCCCTTCAATGCTTACTAAGACGTCATTACTAACACCTTGTTGTGATTGTTCCAGTGTTAGCTCAACCTTAGTCGGCATTATTCCTTTTACTCATTCTTCTCCAAATCATACCTAAAGACTGCTATTTCTAACTATGGAGTGTCCTTAAGTAGATCCCTCCAGTTATGGTTGGATCATAAGACTAATACCTAACCTATCCACCTTATGACTTCAGAATCGTCGTGAAATTAAGATGTTGTTGGGTATAAGATCATAACCATAAAACCTTTTTTGAAGAGTATAAAGCACTTTGAGTCGTTAAGATCACTTATTATATTCAAGATCACATTTTAATGACATTTCTCCCCTTATTTTAAATACTAATGCAGTTAGTTTTTAAAATACCAGGTAATTAAAAATTTTCATGAAAATCCTGTGGGGAAAAATGTTAGAGCATGAACTATGTGGAACTTTTCTTCTTGCTCCCCCTTAATTTTACATATGTTTGACACCAAAAAAAATGATACCAAGTTGTAAAATGAATATAAAATTGAGGGTGAGATAGTGTTGAGCATACAATTTTGAAAGATTATGAAATGTCATTGAAGAATTCTTGAAAAATTGTGCTCAAACACTTGATCATCTTATAAAAATTATACTATTGAGTGGTCATTAATATTACTTAATTGTTATTAAGATATTTTTGATAATATTTTAAATACATAAGAATTGTCGTGAGATGATGTATCTAAAATCATTAAAACTTTGTTTTTAAAAAAACTCTCCCTTAAAAAATGGAACCAATTGTAATATTGTCGTATTTTAAAACACTGTGAGGGAAGGAGTGCTGAACACACAATTTTGAAAGATTTTGAATTGTCATTGAGAAATTCTTGAAAAATTGTGTTCAACTCTTTGAAAAACATATGTTGAAGACTTCTTTTCTAACGCTAAGGGTAAGTGCATTGATGCGTACACTATCTTTTTTCTTGAGCTCAAAACTTTGAATGTCTTGTAAGAACTGCTCAAGACTGAGAAAATTGATTTTCTCGTTATTAGGATAAGTTATCTTTATAGATAAACTTTCCTTTATTTGAAGTCTGGGTAGGTTTGCACATAAGCCATTAAGAAAATTAGAAATGACATGTTTTGAAAGCATTTAAACTCTTGCTCGAACTTCATTTACACGCGCGTGTCGATGTTAATCAACATTTCTAGGTACGTAAATGTTATCGATTCCAAGAGACATGTCGAGAAGATTCTTTTTGGAAATTTTCTAGTTTTCTGATTTTGTATTTTCTTTTTGAAATTTTATATTTTTGTATTTGGTTTTATATGTTTTATATTTTTGTATTTTGTTTTTCTCAAAAATATTTACAAGTCGTCCTCAGCATAGTTATTTGAAGGTGGAATAATTGGTTCTGATGTAGGTTGAACATTCAAGGTAGGTTGTGTATCATGTTGTTGAAGATTATCAGAGAGAGCGAAAGACTTTGACACACTTTGATTTCCTTAATTAAAGTATTCTCCGTACATAAGACTGGATAGTAATTCCATCTCTTGTTGTGATGTTGCTGTCTTGTCTGCTAGAGGAACAACATTTGAAATAAGCTTTAAACTTGACTATTCATTGTCGTGGTCTTGAAATGCGAGTTCTGAACTGTTATGATCAGAAGTCATTGCTTGTTTATTAGATTTAACTTCCTTAAACCTCTGGTTTGTAAGATATCAATCTTTTTAGCAGCCAAACTCTAAGACTAAAAGATGTACATGCACTTAAGTTAAGAGTACCTGCACTGAAATCAAGAGTTTGTATGCATTCATATGGGTTAGATATATCTTCATTTGAACCATTTGGGGGTTCACTGTCAACCTTGGTTGTGCTAGATGTGAATATCTTTCCAGTAGGAACCAATCTAAGACCAACAGTGTTGAAAATTTTACCCGTCGGTTTCCACCTAAGGCAAGATCTAGGAGTCATTATTTTCTCATGCACAGTGGTAGTCTTTTTGTTTGAAAACCTATGTCCTGTGGGGATCTATCTTTCTAGTATCTTTGCAATACTTATTTGCTCTATGGGTTTGCATATTTTTATTGTCTTATGGGATGGTACCTTAGCACGTGAGTTGACCTTATTCAGGAATTTTGTTACGCAGTGATCATGATTTGCATTAAAGACACATTTTTGACATGTCGAGCAAACAAAGTGTTTAGAGTCAGAAAAAGTTCTAAAATTCCTAAAGTGTTCTGCTATGGGCACAGTCTCTGTTGTTACGCAACTATTGTTAGATGCAGGCCGATTCCTAGATGTTTGAGTATTGCTCCTAGGTTTTGGTCTGCAATCATTAGCTGTGCTTTGTGATCTAGCAGAAGACATCACACTAGGTTATGAATTTCTACCTTTTTCTTGTATCTTTTTCCTAGATTCTTCTAGAGAGTGATTATGAACCATGTCATTTGAACTAAATCTTGGCAAGTTCTTTAAACTATTCCCAGATTCGCTAGGTGTAATCACATGATTAGGTTTTACAACAGCTGATTCTCGAAGTTTAGGCAAATAATGAAGAGTGACTGGTTTTGACAAATCGTTATTCACATCAACTTGGGAGGAAAACCATGGTTTTGTAAATTTAGGTCGTTCATATTTAAACGCAGTCAGTTGTCTAACAATTGATTGGTTTCTATGTGGTTGTAAAATCGGTTTCCCTAAGATTGATGGTTTTGCAAACTTAGTATTCACAATATTTCCTATTAACTTTTGTAACTCATTTTTTAATGCTTCAATTAAAAACTCTTTTTCCTGAAGTTAAGCATTGAACTCAGCATTTTGAGCAATCAAATAAGTTGTGTGTTCTATAGTCTTAGCTCTCGTTGTCTTGATAGAATCAGATAGTTCTTTGTAATGCTTTTTCAAAGTCTCATTTTCCTTAAGTAATTTAGCCACTTTATGTTCTAATTCGATTCTTATTGTTTCAATTACATCTATGTCATGTTTAACCTTGCCTTCATTACTTTTCTCTTTCAAAAATTGACCTTGTTGCCCTGATTTTAAAACATTGTTTTGCAGTTGTAGTTCAAGATTAATACAATGTGCTTCAAGTTTTGAAAAATCGATTTGAAATTGGGCAACGGTCTTTTTGAGATAAGTGTTCTCAAACTCGAGAGATTGATTTGAGAGTTTAGTTATCTGGTTATCAGTTAATTTAGCAGGCAAAGGATGTTTGCCATGACATTGTTCAGTATTCTAGTCAACCCCTCCTTCATTATTGAATTTAAGTTGCTCAGTATGTTGTTGTCCTGTAGCAAATACATTACATTTAGCAGTCAACTGTATCTCAGCTATTAGCTCTTCATCATATATGGGTTTGATATCTGCATCATCAGAATCTACATCATTCCCTAACCTGCTGCTTATATCCCGCTTTCCTGATTCTGTCCCACTGCTTTACTCGAATCAACCTTTCCCTCTGTTGTCTGCATCTGTCTTTCATTCACCCTTATGTCATACTCTTTTTTATGCAGTGCTCTTTCATTAATTGACTTCTTAGCATATTCCATGTGTTGGATCAGTGTATCTCAGAATTGTCAAACTTCGAGTTTAGTGTATTCGAGAAAGTACTTGCGTGTCATTATACCATCTTCATCATTCAACGAAATTCGTAGCTTGATGAACTTCTGAAACTGTGTCTCAAGTACTTTAAAAGCAGCCATGGATTCAATATCTTGAAATTCTTCTTTGTCAAGTTGCTTTTCTAGTTGATCCACGTTTAGGAACATTATGCTTGTGAAGATCTCAACATCTTAACGAAAGAGTGTCGCAAATGCCCGTTTGAATCCATACTCTGTTCGAGTTCCTTTTAAGTCGTTGTTTGAAAGAAGCTTGAGGTGTGAATGAAGTACTAAAAAAAATACCATGCAACTCTTTTTTGCTTTGTCTTGAATTTGTTGCATTTCTTGTTCTTCCAAATTTGAACACAAAGATAAAGTATCTTTCGTTTCCATTTAATGTGAAGTGAAAATGATTAACGATTGATCAAACAGTGATAAAGGAGGATTGTGTTTAAGAGTGGTTGTTGAAGGTGATTTAGATTGTTATTTCACGGGATTTTACAAATCTTTACTAAAACCAAGAAATCCAAGAATTTTACGAGATTTTACAAAGTAAGACAAACCGTAGAAAATAAAATCTTTTTCTGATAAATGTGATATTTCACTTGGAATTTGTCAATGTAATGTTTCAAGTGGAATATGTCAATGTAATGTTTTTCTTGCATACATATTTTGCTTGACATATTTCGCTTGACCTAAGAAAGATTGAGCAGAGTTTCGTTTCTAGGAAATGACATATTTCGCTTGAAATCAACCTGTCATATTTCTCTTGCATAGATATTTTGCTTGCATGTTTCTCTTGACATCATATTTCGCTAGCTGCATACATATTTCACTAGCTTCAAACCTGCATATTTCACTTGCTTCAAAAACGTACTTTTTTTGAAAAAATCACCAAAAACACACCCTTTTTGACGTTTTTACTTGATTTTTCTTGTACAACTAGTTATCTTAGGCCTAGATCTTGCTTAAAAACATAAACTTTAACACTTTTAAACACAAAAATCTGGGTAAGATTTTTGAAACCAACGAGACCAAAAAGACCAAAAATAACAAGCTAAAACAAGATGTAAACGCACACAAACTCACGATATCACCCCTTGGCTCTTGATACTAATTGTAGGACCTAAGATATCATTTTCACTTAAGATTCAAAGAAGGAAAAATGGAAGAATTGTAGAGAGAGAAAGTAGATAGAAGAGAAAGAGTGGTGGATTAAAACAATTGTGTAAACTTACAAATGAACAACCAACCCTTCTTCATGTGTGGAGAAGGGGTATTTATACTCCATATAAGGTCGGAGCCTAGTGAGCTTGTTGGGCCGTGGGTATTGGATCATAGGCCGGGCTTGGATTACATTGGGATTAAGACCAAAACTAATACAATATTAGATTAACTAATGAGCCTGATACCCGTAACTTAGCCTATTACAACATATATTTAATAAAGACTGTGCTTCCATTATTAGTAGCTAAGCTTCCTTGTTCGACTCAATATTTTGAGGCTAACAACTTGATTAACAGGCTTTCTTTCTATGTTTTGAATGGAAAATCTCTTTTTTTCTTATTATATGGTATAGAACATAACCTTTCTCATTTAAGGAGTTTTGGATGTTTGTGTTATGTTGCTATTGTCTAAGGGTCTGATAAGTTTTCTAGTAAGTCTAAAAAATGTATTTTAATTGGGTATGCTAGTGGAAAAAAGACATACAAATTGTTTAGTCTTGAAAGCAGAAATGTTTTATACTCCAGAGATGTAAAGTTTTATGAAACTATTTTCCATATAAAATGGATAATTCTAAGTCTGATGTTGAGTCTGAATCTCAAATCTCAAATTCAAATTTTTTTGATTTTGTTGAGTCTGAAACACAATCTAAAACTTTTGTCCCAAGACCCAATGATGAAGAGGAATGTGCATCTAGTAGTAGAGAAGGTGGTATGAATCAACCAACTATTAAAAGTGGTGATTCTGGGAAAGATGTTCATTTACATAAACCAGGACAATCCCACTATTCAACCTGGACATGATGAGTTACATAGTGCAACTCATGTAGATGATAATACTGAGTTTGAGGGCAATTTAGTCCCAATCCTCGATGTTCCTTTTTTCAAAATATTCTTGAAGTTTAAACAAAGGAAAGTAGTCTGAGAAGGTCCAAGAGGTCTTCTAAATTACCTGATAAGTTAAATGATTATGTGTTAGATAATAAAGTTAAGTATGTGTTGAATAAGTATGCTAATCATTGTGTGCCAAGTACTGATAATTATTGTTTTGTGTTTAATTTGAATAAATCTTCTTAACCTTCTTTTTTTGAGAAGCTTCAAAAGACATTAACTGGATAAATGCTATGAATGATGAGATAAATGCTTTATATGAAAGAGACACATAGGATTTAATTAATCTTCCTATTGGAAGAAAACCAATAGAAAGTAAATGGGTGTTTAGAATCAAGTATAAGTCTATTAGGGAAGTGAAAGATTTAAGGTAAGATTAGTTGCTAAGGGGTTTAATCAAATGGAAGGTATACATTATGAAGAAACATATAGTCATGTTGTTAAAATGGGAACAGTAAGGTGTTTAATAAATCTTGTTGTTCAAAAGGGTTGGAAACTTTTTTCAAATGGATGTTAACAATGCTATTTTATATGGAAGTTTAAATAAAGAAGTCTATATGTTTCCTCCTCCAGGGTTTTTTAAGGAAGAAGAAAATAAAGTTTGTAAGCTTAAAAAATCTTTATATGGCTTAAAACAGGCAATGGAATCACAAATTTGCTAGACTTTGTTTGAAGCTGGTTTTGAACAATCAAAGAAAGATCATTCTTTATATATTAAATAAACAAATGGTATGAGTCGATTTTCTTTATTGATCTATAAGACAATTACACGGTGAGGCTTAAATAGCCAAAAAAGAGATATACAAGAAAGGAAATACAATATTCTTGGAGCTAATTATGGACAATCAATAAATGAGAACAAAGGAAAATAAGGAGAGTGAATCATGGAAAATAGGGAGAGTGAATCATGCAATATTCAATACTCCCCCTTAAGTTGTATCATGCAAGTTTTGCATGCCCAGCTTGACAAGTATAAACTCGAGTTGTTTTAATCCCAACGCCTTAGTGAGAAGATATGCTATTTGCATTTTGGTATCAACATGAAATGGTTCGATTTCATGTGACTCGACTCATTCCATGAAAAAATAACAATCCATCTCAACATGCTTCGTCCGTTCATGAAAAATAGTATTATTTGCGATGTGTCGTGCTGCTTGATTACCACAGTGCAGGGTTGTAGGTCCATTTTGTTAAGCTTTAAGGTTCCTTAAGAGCCATCGCATCCATAGAATTTCACTAGTGGTGGTGGCCATAGCCCGTATTCTAATTCAGGGTGGGGTCCTGGGAAAAATAGATGATTGTTTGCGATGAAGGTGCTTGAGGCTCTTAACTTTCTTATTATACTTTTCTCTCAGTCTTGATAGTAGCGGCAATGAGGTAAGTTTTGAGGTCATCATTTTGATACTAAGCTTTAAGGTTCCTTCAGAGGCCTATCGCTAACAAAGAAAAAATTTAATGACAGCTGCAGTAGAATGCCATCAATTTCAACAGAGTGGTAGGTGGTGACCGCTAGCCCGAGAAGATCGCAAATTCGGTGGAGAGTACGGGATTCGAGAGACGACAAATTGTTTCTTTGATTTCCAAGAGACAAGAGCTCCCCCAAGAGTAAGAGGTATCCAGTTCAAGATCTTCTTATGATAGGATACCCTAACCAATCAGTGTCATAATATGTGACTAAAATTGTCCCCCCACCTTTAGGAAAGAAAATACCTTGACCCGGTGTGGCCTTCAGGTATCAAAGGATTCTCATGGCAGCATCCCAATGTCCTTGTCTTGGATCTGAAACAAATTGGCTTAAAATATTTAGCGAGTATGCGAGATTTGGTCTTGTAGCCTGAAGGTATAAAAGCCTCCCAATAAGCCTTTTATATTTTGTTGCATCCACACGAGTGTCTTCATTGTCTTTTTCAAACTTTTGGTTAGGCTCTATAAGAAAGGAGCTCGGTTTGCATCCCAACATTCTGCTATCTTCTAGATTGTCAAGGGTGTATTTTCGTTGACTTTGAACCATCCCGTCCTTTATTCGTGCCGCTTTGATTCTAAGAAAATATTTTAGAGGGCCAAGATCCTTGATACTGAATTGTTTATCAAAACAATCTTTTGTTCCTTGTATTTTATCTTGGTTGTTCCCTACTATTATGACATCGCAGACATATATAAGTCCAGCTACAAAGACATCCCCTTCTTTGTAGATAAAGAGCGAGTGGTCGGCATAAGATTGCTTGAATCCAAGATCAAGTAAAGCCGATGTAAACTTTTGATACCAATTTTTAGAGGCCTACTTTAGGCCATATATCGACTTCCTTAACCTACATACCTTCGTTCCTCCCCTTTTTCCATAACCATGTGGGACCCTTATGTATATTTATTCGTTCAAGTCGTCATGCAAGAGTGCGTTATTTACATCTAGTTGGTGAATAATCCATTCCTTTTTAATAGCAATAGCTAGTAAGCATCTAACTGTAACCAACTTGGCTACCAGTGCAAACGTGTCATAGTAGCCAAATCCCTCCATTTGCGTGTATCCCTTGGCAACGAGCCTAGCCTTATACCTCTCTATTTTGCCATTTGGTTTATACTTTATTTTATAGACCCATTTTGAGTCTATAGGTCATTTCCCATCGGGCAAGTCTTCTATGGTCCAAGTCTTATTCTCTTCATGTGCCTTTATCTCTTGTTGCATGGCCTCTCTTTACTCTTGAATCTGCACGGCTTGCTTAAATTTTTGTGGCTCATCACTGGAAGTGATGGCCGTTAAAAAAGCTTTATGTGAGTCGGAAAATTTATTATAGGAAACAAAATTAGCAATGGGATACACCATTGAGGGTTGTTGATTGGAGTTGGGTTGTGCATGGTCTACGGATAGTCGAACCTCGTAGTCATTGAGGTGCGTTGGTCTGGTCTTGTTTCGTTTTTCTCTCACAGGAGCATCATTCCTATTTTGAAAATCGATCCCTTCATGTTCATCTTGAGATGGGTCTTATGGCCAATCATTGGGTCCATTTTCTTCCAAGGAATGTGGGCTTTCAAGGATTGTTTCTTGATGACTTGGGCTGATAGAATTTAACTCATCAATCTCTATTTATGCAAGGTGATTGGCTAAATTCTGTGGGCCTAAATTTTCTTTATATACTTCACTTTGCCTGCTGGAATGGACATCGTCATGTAGATGAAACTTTTTCACTTTGTCAATATGTGAAGATATCTTCTTCATGTTTGTCTCCTTTATCTATTGTGGCATAAGGAAAATTTTCTCTGCAAATTTAACATCTCTAGATATGACTATTTTGTGATGACTTAGATCATAAATTTTATACCCTTTTGTACCACTAGGATAGCCTATAAAGACTCTTGGCCTTCCCCTTATCTCGAATTTGTCACCTTTAGTTTTGAAACTTTGATAATAAGCCATGCAACCGAGGACCCGCATGTGATCATAACTCGGTTTTTCTCCATATAACTTTGAAGGGTAATCTGTTAATGATGTGCGTGGCGGTAAGAATGCATTCACCCTAAAATTTAGTAGGAAGATTGGCCTAAATTATGAGCGCTCGGGCCGTCTCAAGTAAGTGCATGTGTTTATGTTCCACAACTCCATTTTGTTGTGGAGTGTGTGGACACGTGGTTTTTAAGATGATTCCTTGTTCGGCAAAAAAATTCAGCATTCTATTTGAAGTGAATTCTCCATCGTTGTCACACCTTACCCTTTTAATAGTTCTTTCAAATTGTATTTTGACTAATTTATGAAAATCAATCAAACATGTGCTTGCTTCATGCTTATGCTTGAGAAAGAAAACCCAAACGGCCCTGCTATAATCGTCAACTATTATTAAAAAATAAGTCACCTTTGAAAGAGTGGGCGTTCGATATTTTCCTCAAATGTCACAATGTAACAATTCAAAGCAAGAACTTGTTTTATGGTGCTAATAGGAAAGGGTTTTCTTGTCATTTTAGACTTAACACATGAATCATAAACATCATTGTTATTCTTGAAAGAAAAATTACTAAGAAAGATTATTTTTAATAGTTTCTCATCACCAGCATGCCCAAGTCTTTTGTGCCACACATCCCTTGTCACCGTTATTCCTTTTCTATCTCCTTTGAACATCCCCATTTGATATAGACCATTTTTGCACTTACACCCTCCAATTAACTTCCTCGAATGCAAGTCACGCATGACAAAGAATTCAGGAAAAAGGTTATAACACACTTTAAATCCTTTGAGAGTTTGCTAACACACAAAAGATTATAATTAAATTTTAGAACAAGCAAGACTCCTTGCACTTTTATTCCATTTGGCAGCCTATGATTTCCTCTTCCTTCAATAGGTATGGCTTATCCATTCGGGATGGTAACGGGTGTTTCATTGGCTGAGATGGTCCTTCATTCAAGGATATCAATTATGTACGTTATGTGCTCTGTGCACCCTGAATCGACAATCCATTCATCATTGCTAATAAATTTACCTGCCATGTTAGCTGATCATGGTGGGTCGCTTTGCGTTTCTTTATTCTCCGAAGCAAAGTGTTTCAAAAACTCTTTATATTGCTCTTTTGTCAGGCTCGCGAGAGGGCTGCTATCAACCTCTGCACATGCCGCCATCGGTTTTACCTTCTCTTGTTTCTTCCCTGGCCACCACTATGAATAACCAATCTGTTTGAAGCAACAGTCCCGCGTGTGCCCATCTTTATTGCAAAAATCACAATAACCAGTCAATTTTTCACTTCTCTGCACAGTTTTGCTAGGACCAAAATTTCGTTTTACGGGTGCTTGGAATGCCGCTGCTTCATTAATAACTCTTTTCCCACTGGTTATAGATCTTTGTTGCTCGTCTTGGACAACCAAATGATAGGCATTTCCTAGTGACGAGATTGGTTTCGTGGCAAGTATTTGAGACCCATGAGGAACTCGTGAATTTGATCCTTCTCACGTAGTTCCTTGAGTGATTTTCCAATGCCAAATGTACACTTATTGCACTTACATTTTGGGGTAGGCATAAAGGATTGCATTTCATCTCATAACCCACGTAATTTTGTGTAAAAGGCCAATACCGTCATACCGTCTTGTCTTGTGCTTGCGATAGATTGTTTTTGTTTATATGCATGGGGTGCGCTTTCCTTGCCAAACCTTTCTCTGAGATCTAACCACATTTCCGCACCAGAGTTGGCGTATTTTATGCTTCCTTGTATCTCCTTGTCCATGGTTGTTGTGAGCCACCATTTGATCATTGCATCACATCTCATCCGGGCCATGTAATTGGCATATGTCTTTTATGGTTTCTCAATGGTTTCGTCGATGAATTCAATATTGTTCTTACCAAACAAGAAATTCTCCATCTCTTGAACCCAATCGAGATAGTTGTTATCTGTCAATGCATCGCTAATGTGCATGTGTCTTGGGTAGTCGGATGGATGAAGATAATAAAGGGAGTTGTGATCAGGAGTACTCCCATCTCCTTTGGGATCTTTTTTGTTTGTGTCATCGTCGGCCATAGAGACCTTGAGTTTTGGTGATTAGGGTTATGTGGAATGGATCGAAAGTTATTAACACTGCTCTAGTACCATAAACAAATGGTATGAGTCGATTTTTTGTATTGATTTATAAGACAATTACAAGGTGAGGCTTAAATAGCCAAAAAATGATATACAAGAAAGGAAATACAATATTCTGGGAGCTAATTATGGACAATCAATAAATGAGAATGAGGGAAAATAAGGAGAGTGAATCATGCAATATTCAATATTAAAACTAAAGGAGATGTGTGTCTGTATCTTTTGGTTTATGTTGATGATTTGGTCTTAACTGGTAACTCAGAAGTTGAAATGAAAAAGTTTAAGGAATTTTTGAGTAACAAGTTCAAAATTAAAGACTTAGGAGAGTTAAAGTATTTTTTGGGAATTGAAGCGTTAAAAACTAATAATGGGTTGTGTTTAAACCAAAGAAAGTATTGTTTAAAGCTTTTGCATTAGTTTGGGTTGCCGGCATGTAGACCAATTATGACACATTTACTTGAGAATATTATTTTGGCTCATAAGGAAATTGATGGTCATACGTATTTGAAAAATATTACTTGTAGGAAAGTTGATATATCTTACTATTACTAGGCCTCATATTTCATATGTTGTACATTGTTTAAGCCAACACATGCATGCACCTTTGCAATCACATTTGATATTGGCTTAAAAGTGCTTAAGTATTTAAAACTTGCTCCTGGATATGGTATTGAGTTTTCCAAAAGTAATGATGGCTTTAAGGTCATTGCTTTTTCTAATTCTGATTGGGCAAAGTGTCTAATGACCAGAAGGTCTATATCTGGATATTATGTTTTTTAATGGAAGCTTGGTTTCTTAGAAGATCAAGAAGCAAGCCACATTGTCTAAGTCTTGAGTTGAAGCTGAATACAAGGTAATGGTTTCAGCTACTTGTGAAGTTATATGGGTGTTAAAGATTTTAAAGGATCTGGATTTGGATGGACTTGTTCCTGTTACATTGTTTTGTGATAATAAGTCTGCCATTGAGATTGCTGCAAATCCTGTGATGTATGAGAAAACTAAGCACTTTGATATTGATGTGCATCTTGTAAAAGAGAAGGTTTGTTACACCCCGACAGTGGCGGAAACACGGGATGCGACGATACCATTCATCGCACAAGATACAAGATCATACACTTTATAATTTACAATAACAAAACTTGGGTTTACATGAATCTTCACACGTTAAGACTTGACAAAATTGAATAATCAAAACCCATCTTGACCCAGTTCCCTTGGGTTACATCTTTGCTTTTCCAACACCATTCATATACCTTTTGATTTGACACACCTGAAAATGATACTTGAAAACGTCAACAATAATGTTGGTGAGCTCGTAGGTTTGACCTTAAACCCAAAAGTTGTGCCAATATTTCAATAGTAGACAATAGTGCTATATGACAGTGAATATATACAAACAACCATAGCATCACCGCTAATCAATAACCATATGTCACTTACGCACCTAAAGGCCCTACCAGCGGGAGCACTAAATTTAGGGCAGGACCACATACAAACCTGCGTAGGCGTACCTATCCACTCTAATAATCACACAAATACTGGGTAGGCGTACCCATCCAATCTAATAATCTCACAAACACTGGGTAGGCGTACCCATCCAATCTAATAATCTCGCAAACACTGGGTAGGCGTACCCGTCCGATCCAAACAATCATGCATCACATAATATTCACATAGCAGTTATAAGCACATATCTTGTCCCAAAAAATAAAACCACATTTCACACAGTTCAATTGAAAACACATTTGAGTATCATTTTCCCTCAACGGAAAAACAGTAAAAAGTGGGGCTACAAGAACTCACCTCAATCAGCAATCAAAAGCAACCGTACAATCTCAAATAAGGCAGAACACAATCAATCTATACGCAAGCGCACAATGTACCCGACAACGACCTAATATATACTCACTATATCAATACTCGTACAAAAGTATCTTATTGTACAAGTGTTCGTCTTTACTCACGCAAAATCCTCATTCTCATCCAAAAATCCCATTTCAAATTCATATCATTCCAAACTCGTTATCTTATACCGTTAACTCATTACAAAAACCATCGTCTTATTACCAAGACTTTCTCTCGTTATCAAAACTTTATCTCATATTTATTGGTTTGTGTTTTGTGGTATATATTGCGAAACGACTCAAAACATTGGGCAAAGTGCATTGGCATCAATACTAATACAGCTCAAACCAACTCCAAAAATCGTTTTAACGATACAATCGACCAAAAATATCGCGAAAATCTGACAAAAAAGATATGAGTAAACTTCAAAAGCGCAGCTATAAATAATCCACATTTCCGTAATCGATACAATATATATATAATAATTATATATATATATATATATATATATATATATATATATATATATATATATATATATATATATAAATACTTAATACTTTAAATAAATAATAATATTTTATTATTATTTTTGTCTTATTATCAGGCTACAGGTACACGTCTACGTCAATTTTAAATATGTTATGACCCATAGTCTTTACCTTCGACACTAAACTTTCCATAAGATCATTTCCATTTTCTCAATTAAAATTGGACACAACGATTTATAATATAAATGTTTAGAAAAAGATGGTTTCGAGAAAGAAATTAATCTTCGTCTTTGCATTAAATTCTCAAGTAAAATAACTATTTATTATTAAAATCTTGAAAATTTTACCCCTTTTTAAGCAAAGTTTCTAAGTATAAATTTCTTTCAAAATTGGCATGAGTCCGTAGTCTTATGAATTTATTCCAAGGTTCTTAAACCTTAATTCCAAAACACTTTTTCACCACACCGACGTTTTCTAAAAACACAATATCAATCACCTTCAACATATTTTATCAAACTCGTAGAAATAACTGTACATCTGACAAGTCAACACATAAATATTCTAGTCCAACACTAATTCCTTGAGTCCATTATAAAGGCACAAATTCCATTTACTTGGTTATTGGGATACTTATGGCCCATTACGGTCTTTAAGTAATTAGCCCGATAGCAAAACTTAGTTCATATCTTTTTACATAAGTCCAAAAATATAACCACACCCAATGACTTAGCCCATTAAGTGAATCAAATATAAGCTATAAAGCTTTAATATTTTAGTATAAGCTGTATTCAATCAATAAGACATAGCTTTTAGTCTATGCCCCCCCCCCCCCCCCCCCTAAACAGGAACTAATACGCTATAAGCTTATAAAATAAGCCAAAAATCAATAAGACTATAAGTTATAAAAATAATCCGAAAATTCAATAAGCTATAAGCTTATTAAAAAAATAAGCCGAAAACCAATAAGATATAAGCTTATAAAATAAGCCGAAAATCATAAGCTTAAAATAAGGCCGACTTCCAATAACCAATACCAGAAAACCAAACCTCATTTATTCAATCCATTAAACCAAATTCTAAAAATATTCAAATCCATTAACCAAGTCCAATAAGTAAACCAAGTGGGTCAAGCCCACCTTGGCGCCGGACCACACAAACAAACGGACCCTTATTTGGGCTAAGCCCAAGCCGAAAACATACATACCCAAATAAGCTATAACCTAGCTTATTAAATAAGCAAAACCTCAAAATAAGCCCCTTTTAAGCATTTTCATAAAATGAAAAATTACCACAACAACCATTTTATTTAAACTCAAAATTCCTTTCTTTCTTTCCTTTTTAGCCGATAGCAAAAACCACCCTTTTTCTACACCTTTTTCGTTTCTTAAGATTCCGATTTTTACAATGATAACTTGTACAACTAGTGTATTAACACCATAATAACCACAAAAGTACAACTTTTAACAAAGTTTAGAAAACTTACAAGTTTGGATGACCTTGGTTCGGTTTTGACGCGAAAGGAACGAATTTGTACACCTTTTATATAATCCACGTCTACTAACTATCAACCCACTAACTATTCTTAACCCTTGTTCTTGTGAAAATCTTCAAAATCTTTGTTTTTCTTCTTCCTTGGGTTCGTTCGAATATAGGGAGAGAGAGGGAGATTTTTTTTTTTTTTTGATTTTCAAAATGATGCATGAACCAAAAATGTTTGAGATGGTGGAATAAAAAGGGTACTATAGAAGACATGCTAGCTTAAAAATAGCCATTTGGTCTCCTCTTGACTTCTTTTGACCGATTGGATCCTATGGAGGGTCTCATGTTTTCCTTTTTGTGTCGGGATCACTTAAAAACTCAATTTTTATCTATTTAAAACGTCAACTAAACTTAGTTATCATTTTCATTGCATTTAAAATCATTTTTCCTTAAGCCTAGATTATTCACACGACACTTATCACATTAAATTGCTACAAAAATCCATTTTGAGCCGTTATCGGCCGATTCTGGACCGAAAACATGAATTTTTTTGACAAAACTCAACCGAACCTCGCTCATCTATTTCAAAACACCTCAAACCACAAAATAAGGCTTAACAACTTATACTCAACTAAAATTTCACCTTTTTACGACTGTTACAGTCTTTTACTGAATTTCACGAAAATAACCGTTTTTTCTTATAACTTTCAAATCTTACACTCACGATTTACGTTTTAAACCACGTTATCATATCTTTATGAATTTATTAAATAAGTAAACCCATTAACACATTCCCAACTTCATAAAATCTCCACACTCGAATAAACTGTCGTGTCGGTACGCGTTGCGTGACGATTTTTTGCTAAACGCGGGAAAACTTCTCGGAAAGCACTGAAAAACTCAAAACCACTTTAAAACAAAAAAACGAATCAAAAGTGATTCATTCATGAACTCAAAACTTCATCAAACTCCCGGTTAAACCGAAAACGCTTTTACGCAAAATACTCAACAAAAGTTAACTTTTCAGCTTTCATCAGAAAAACTAACAAGATCGAAAGACTTCAAAATACAAAACTATAATTTTTTTTATAATACTTAACCCTGGAAATTTTACCGATTATCACAAGGTTGCATCAGGTTTGATAAAAACTAAAAAGGTTTACTCAAAAGGTTAAGTTGCTCATATATTGACAAAAGCTCATGGGTCTGCACAGCATGTTGTGTTTACTAAAAAGTTGGGTTTGGTAAACATATTTGTTTCATAAGCTTGAGAGAGGGTGTTAAAATTATAACACACTTTAGCAAACTTATGAAACTTAAAAGGCATGTTTGTAATTTTTTCTTATTATATTTTCTTTATCTTAAGTTTGGTTCCTTTTATGTTAAGTCTTAAAGTGCACGGGCTCTTATGGATGTTTATGCTATATAAAGATCATATTCGGATCTAGGGTTCTCATTCCTTCATTCCATAAAGTTTCATCAGCTAAAGTTTTCTCCGGGTTAATTCAAGATTTTTGATAGTTTGGTTTGGTTTAAGATCATCTTGATCTTGGGTTTGTTTAGTTTTTAGTTTTGTGGTTTAGAGTGTGTGTTTGTATTTCAGATAGCATCCAGTTGGAGACTATATTTATTTCATTGTAATTGTATGATAAGCACTCGTGTTGAGGACTTATCTTATGTGTATATTGTTTTAATAAAAGAATAAAGATCATCGTAGGGAGGTTGGCTGAGTGATTTTGTAATTGTAGTTGTTCTATACCATTTTTACGTAGGTGAACCACTGTAGGTCAAGGTTTGATTTACTTGAGTTGAGAATTTTATGTGTATAGCTTGTTTAGGAAGGTTATGTTAGCCAATTCAGCCCCTAGCTTATTTTATCCATAGGTGGTGTGACTCCATCGTCCAAGTTGAGCGCTTCATATTTAAGATCATTCCTCGTACTTGCTAGGATTAAGTATTTATTAGTTTGTACGAATTCTAGGTAGATTGTCCCTAAAGCAGTTTCGTCTATCAATCTGAGTTAATCTATTTTCTTTTAGGCCAATTCTCCGCAAAAGGGTGTTTGCTTTGATTAGGAAATATTTGTTCCAGGTTGAAACAGGGACAAAGCTGATTCTTTGGGTTTTATAGATGAGAGGACCCATACCAACGACATAAAAAGCTTTAGTGTGATCATTGAGGCAAGTCCAGTAATCAAGCCCGTGAGATTAGCATAGATGGGTTATATATTTACTTTTGAAGATCATTCAACTGAGCCCACAAGAATGTTTTTCAAGCCTACTTAAATAAAAAGCTTTGTGAGAATGTGAGCCAATGGCTTCTAATGGAGAATACTTTATCAATCTTTAACAATGAAGTGTACATATAGGTAAGTTTCAAAGTTAATTTTACGATGTTGATCATTAATGTTCAAAGCATTATAGAATGTATCAAGTTGATGCAATTCTGAGAATCCATGGTGTGGACATGCCCTATTTTATTAAGAACCACGGGCCCAATTTGTCGCTGATGGATTTATAAACAAGCAAACTACCGTAGCAAGGGTAGCTTTTTCTTTTAACGTTAGACATATGCCATAAAGTTTACTTAAAACCAGAACTGAGATGAAAATAAGAGAGGATTATAGTGCGTGTCTTGCAAGACCAATATCCCATTATCATACCATGATCAGTGGTGAATCACCAAGAGGATGTTGACATATAAGTTTAGGCATGTAATTAGGCATACCAGTTAAGCATCTGAATCAATGTATTTGCTTATTAGACTCTTAGTTGTTGCTATTGTGTATAAAAATAAATTTGAATTTTTATTCTACTCAAGTCCACACAAACAATGGACAAAAAAATACACAAAGATTAGATGAGTAACTTCAAAAATAATATCATTGAAAACTAGGTTTTCTTTTTCTAATACAATCAACATTGATTTATGTTTGAACTACACAACCTCAAACTAAACTACATGAGTCTCAAACTCTCAAAGTACTTGCAGAAGATTACAACATCAACAATACTGCAATACATATCCACATATTTCTTTTCTCTTCGATATGGTCCCAAGGTTATGATCATTGCAATTCACACACGCACCAATAAGCGGCCAGGATTTAGTTAATCTTTTATCATTATTGATAAAATAAGGACAGCCACAACAACTATGTATGCACATAAAATTTTCAGTATCTCGGCATGTGAAACATACTTCAAGAACATTTAGCTTAAATACTAATGCACTTCTGCCACTAATATTTTGTATATATCATGAATAAATGATGAAATTTAATGTCTGTCATTCTATACTAGAAGGTCACAAACACATGTATAATATCTGACTTAATACGATGCTAGTTGAAAATGTTCCGCAAGATTATATTCTCCAATATCAGCAATCATAAATGTGGGATATGATCGAGTTATTTCATCAGTTAGGTGTCATATGTAAAACCTCTTTATTTATTATAGAATACAACATGAACACACAAATAGAATCGATAATTCAGCACCTTTAATACCGATCTGATTCAACTCATAGTTTACATATACATAAACAAAATACAAAAACCAATCCACGGTAGCAATATATTCTTTACTATTTAATTGCTGCATTTTTTCAATTTTAACCTACTTGAATCTGACTGTTTATTATCGCCTTACTAATGAGCTTGACAGTAGGCAATAGAAAATATTATCAGATTCATTTCTTCAATCACACATAATCACCCCTAAACTAGTTCAGCATTAAGTCAGAATATGCAACCTACAGATCAAGAAAATGCTCACAGATATCTGAACCACCAAATCCTTATTTCTTTCGTGCCTTAGAGCATACAGAACATACGGTGCTCAGTCAATGTAACAGCATCACGGATAACATTCTCCAAAAATATCATTACAAGTCGTAACACCTCTTGCCTCTAGAGTAAGGTGAGTTCAACATATAATATTTTAGTTTAAGAATTTATAAATGATAACAATCTGACAGTACCCAGACCTTGTTGGAATATGTCCAAATATAAATTATATATGTCCGGGAATTTATTCGAGCTTAAGGGGATGCACACATTAATATTTAGAACAACGATTAGTGATTTAATAAACGATTAATATATTAGTTAAATGTTTAAATGTTAAACATTAAGGACTAATATGCAAAACCGAAAAGAAGGAAAGTTTGGATTTCCCTCTTTCTTTCCTTATGGCCGATCGAACCTCTCTCCAAGAGGAGGTGGGATTGCTTACTTGCTCACCAAGTAATAAAGGGTATAAAAGGAGGTCTTGGGTTCATTATTTGTAATGCTAGAAAATCAATAACCCTAAAATCTCTCCCTTGCTCTCCCTTTTTGGTTCGACCGATCCCAAAACCCAAAAGGTTTTCGGTTTTGTTTTCTCTTGTCGTGCGATCGGTCCAAACAACCCTTAGGGTTTTAGTTTGGAGATCGAACACCACAAGTGGTGGTTTTGTTCGTACGTTGATTGATTCAAGAACGAAGGAGATAATCGTTTGCTAATCACTACTAGTACTAGCATACATCATTGTTTGCTAAGAACGTATTGTTTGTGTAAACTTAGAGGGATTATACTTTTAATCCTTGGTGGTTTCGCGTGGTGTTATACACACGCGTATATTGAAGACGATGGTTTCGTTAATTGCTAAAAGGTACACTTCTTCAATCCCTTGTTAATTATAAGTCCTATACTTGTTCTATCTTTCCGCTGCGTACTCGTAATATATTTAAATGGTTAAATAGATGTAAAATCCTAACAGTGGCATCACGAGCCAACGTGTAGAATTTATAGTTACAAGTAATAAAATTTGACAAAATTAGGGTTCTTGATTAATTTTTAAGCCCTTTGGGCATTTTATGCTTAAAGATTCGATCTTTGTGCATCAAGATTAAATCTTTATTGGTTATAAAATTAATTAGATGAATTCTAGGTTGTGTGAAATTTTATGGATAAAACTTGATGTGTTTAAGTTAATTGATCAATTTTATGTTTAATTAATTGTTAATTTGGCATCCATGATAAATACATGCAATTTATCATGGAGGGATATTAGATATGAATC
>BQNB010055912.1:7789-17815 GCA_026074375.1 Tanacetum coccineum
ATATATATTTATGTATATATATATATATATATATATATATATAGTATAAGTTGCTACATCACACACATAGACAATTCCTATATTTTATTAGATTAAACTGGTGATACGTTTTCCTTACATTTGTGCTCGATCGCTTCTTTACCTTTTGTTTATCTGCTTGTGTGTGTTAATTGTCTTACTTGTCTCATTTAGTTTAGATTAAACCAAAACCCGTGCCAGTCTCTCAGGCTGAAAACCCCCCTTTTATGTTAGTTTAGGTTTAAGTACAATTAATTAGGATAAATTAGAACTAACCTAGATAACTAATATACTGATAGATTTAAGTATTATCGCTCACTCTTAATGATCGACACCCTACTTAACAACGAACCAACAACTAATCGGGTACACTGCTCATTAGTGTTAGTTAATAGGTAAAGTCGGGAAAATATAAATAGTAAAACTTGATAATATAAATTACCTATACCAACGATAACACATCAAGTTTTTGGCGCCGCTGCCGGAGAGTGAAATTGTTTAATACTTGTTTATTGGTATTTTAGATTAGATTTTTAGTTTTTCATTTAGTTTTTATTAGTTAATTATTCTATATATTAGTTTATCATTCTGTATTTTAATTGTTTTGTGTTTTAGTGTGTTGTTCTGCATTTGTATTATTTTGCATATTTGTGTGTTTGTTTATTTTTTTGCACTATTAATTCTTGCTGTTTTTCTTCTGTTCGAATACCTGATACAGCGTATTCATCATTTTGAATACGGCATATCCACTTTTCAAAATCAATACAGTGTATTCGACATCAAACATTAGTACGGCGTATTCAGTCTACTCAATACGGCGTATCGATCATCTGAGATAGCAGCAGTTTTGTCATTTATTTTATCTATCTGTTTGACCATTTTATCTGTGTTCCTAGCAAAAAAATTGTTTTACAGGAAATGGACGACCCATATATTACTATGGAAGTATACGTTCGATGTGAAACTGAGAGAGCTCTTAGAAACGGTCAAATTTATAACTGGGAAATGATTGATAGTAAATTCAACCCTTTTTATATATAAATAAATATATAATACTTATAAATATATAACAAGGATCAAACTCCACAAAATCAATGAAACCGAGAGTAGTATAGGATGTTCCCGGGTCGTAGTCCCAACGAGGAGTGAATTGGAAAGTCGAGAGTCGGTTTGATATTTGATGTTTGAATGAAAAAGGTTTGGATTTGGTTTTCAAAATCTACGGGAAAAATAAAGCAATCTACACTAAAAACGAGAAAATTACACAAATTATACTAAAAATGAAAACGGGAAGCTAAAACGACACACTAAAAACCCTAATTTTTCAAAATTAAGCCTAAATTGATTTTACCGTTAGTTGATACCTTTGACATGTGTCAAAACGAAGCTTAGGGAACAGGGTCTTGAGTAATTAATAAGTTTTTCATCACATAAATTCAAATCTAGAATTTTTTACAAACACTTCAAAACCTTTAATTAAAAAGCGGTAAACTATTCAACCCCCCGTCTAGTTTTCACATAATACATAAGGAATGAGAAGATGGTTGAATGGCTCACACGTGGACACGTGAGCGTGCACGAGATGGACTGAAGCTGAAAGGAGTCTAACTTAAAGACTTTTCAAAAAACAAAAGTGATTGTCTAGAGACAACTTGATATGTTATTTTAGTTTTGTATCGAGTATGTCTGCCCAGTATTTCGATACGGCGTATCCAACTCGATGGATATGGCGTATTGAATACCCTGGGCAAGTTATCTTTTTATTTTTCAGTACTTTTGAAACATTATTGTCAGACTTGTTAATACGGCGTATTTAGAACCCTAAATGCGGTGTATTTGACCTCTGACCCGTATTTGGTTATTTTCTTACATGCTTCAATACGGCGTATCCACACTGGATACAGCTCATTGACTATCTTGTATAATTTTCATTTTCATTTTTTTTATTCTAATTGACGTTTATTTAGAGATACAATTGCTGTGGTTTTTTTATTTTAATACGTGAAAGTACTTAACGAGAATGAAGAAAGTGGTGGTATGCATATAATCTAGAATCTTATGTGTGTTGTTCATGCTATGATTCAGACCCTTTACATAACACACATTGTTGCTCATAAAGTCATCATGAAGGATCATACCGAGCAAATCTCAGAGGAGTTTTCATTCTAATTCTTTATATTTCAGGGGAGCAAATTTCATGTTAATTTAATACAACGTGGGTGTTATATATCTCAAGTGAGGGGAGGAGAATTAGAACGTTACTTGTCCTTATTTTCACAAGAATATGCCTAATTTATGCTTAAAATTAAAAAAATAGCATGTTTTTATAGATTATTAGTTGCATAACCCGCACACATAACCCTTATTTCCATATTTTAAGGATTAAGCCTATTTTGTTTCCCCCATTTTACTAAAATTCCACAAATATATGAGTGTGCCGGTGATTGTAGTAAACTTTGAAACTTGACTTGGTCTACTATTCGAGACCACCATAATGAGTATTATTTATATAATTGGAGTGACTTGTCTAGATTGGTAAATTTCTAAGATTAAACCAAATAGCCTATACAATGTTATGTGATATTAACTAACTACACTGGTTAATTAACCCCCGTATAAAACCCTTTTGTTACTCTCATTTTTAGAGTAAGATACCCCTAGAAAAAATATTCTGAGCCATTGCTTTTATTTCTTACACCACTAAATATGTTTCGTTACACCTTTACACCTTAGCCTACCCTGTAGCTTAAAGTCCGTAGTTGTTTGCTAGTTGCTTTAGTGTAAAAGTGTGCTTCATGTGTTCGTGTGCGTATTTCTTATCTTTGGTTAGGTCGGGAATTGCACATTGCAATGGGAATGTGAAAGTAGTTTATTTTAATTTCTGTGTGTTTACTACGTTCACTATTATTTTTATTTATGAGTCATGAGCGTTATGAAATTATTATCCAGATTTATTATGATCGTGAAGTGGTGAATGAAAAAAAATATGAAAAAATACAAAAAAATACAAAAAATATAAGAGAGAAAAAAAGGTGAGGTTTGTGAGATAATCAGTTCATCTAAACTTAACCGATTCTATTATTTATGAGATAATTGAATATTCGTTGGTACGTACTATAAGCCAATGATGTAGAGTTCTGTTGTAAGTTGGTCTCAAACATTAACTGATGACATCAAACAATGTCACATTATTAGCATCATTTATCCCATTTAAATTGCTCGTAAGCACAAGGAAATCAATGGTTATGATCATATGACTTGGGCACAAAGAAAGATTGATGGCCAAGATTGATTTTGGGTTTCTACTCACACAATAAACACAGCTGCTTGAACTCTCTCAGTGAAAAAACACAACAAAAAGACTTAGGTTTTTAGTATAAATATAAGACCCTTGTAGCTTATAGTTTTTTGTCGAATTTTGTTAAGTTCAGTCTTGTATTAACAAAGTTTAGGCCATTTTAATTAACTAGTCTTTAATTTACTGTCATTTAAACTTTCTTGCATTGTAATCTTTTTAAGTTAATGAAATTTCAAGTTTTCCTTTAATTACTGTCATTTACTTTAATTGTCTTTTAAATACTATTTTTTAAGCTCTTGTATAAGCTTTTGAACCATTGAAAGCTTATATAAACACTTGTTTTCAATTTTGTCTAAAAATCCAAAAAAAAAATCACAAAAACAGTTACTCCAAATTACCATAGCTTTTGTTGGATGATAAGCTAGCCTTGGAAGAGCTTATAGACCATACTAGCTTGTCTTTGACAAGCTAGAGCTTGTAGATTGCTTTATTTACCCTGTTTTGAGCAAGGGTTTTGTAAGTTTCTATTTTTCATTTTTTGCTTATTTACTGTTCAAGTGCTTATTACTGCTTATTTCTGCTTATTCTTGCTTATTTATGTTGTTTTATGCTTGTGTATGCTTTTTTATTGCTTATATGTCTTTTAGTTAAGTTTTGCTTTAAAACTGTCCAATTTAGCTAAATTTGCTTAATTCTTATTTGCTTATTTTAGTGCTTATCTCTTGTTTAGAATTGCTCATTTATGCTTAATTTGCTCATACATTTATCTGTTTTCACAAATCTCTGCTTAAAACTTTGTTAATCAGCTTTAAAATAGGTTTTTGACACTTAAAGGGGTGTTTGGCATAAGGTGTTAAAGTGGGTCAAAACAGGTTTTTAAACCATTTGGGTCACTTGGGAAACTTGTACAAGCCTTTTTAAGTTGTTCTTAAGCTGTTTTCAAAAGTTCCAAAGTCTTAAAGTTTGTTTTTAAGTTTGGTCTAAAAGGTGTTTACATCTATGGGCTTAAAATCAGTTTCATATTGCATATTTGATTAAGCTTTTAAAACCAGTTTTTAAGTCTTGTTTTTGTGTTGTTATTAATGTTAAAATGCAGTAGGATAGTTGCCTTAGAGTTACTTTTGTTTTATCAAAATCTGTCAAACATGTTGTTAAGCATCTTTTCTTTAAAAAACTGCTTTTTCAATTTGCTTTTATGGCTTAACCTGAATTTCAAAATAACTTTTGATTATTGATATAAGTTCTTTGATGTTCAAATTCAATATGTTTTGAGGTCTCAGGTCCATAAGGTTTTGTTTGCTTAGCTTATTTTAAGCTCAAAAATTGTCATTTTCCAAGTGAAAAAGGTTAAGTCTTGCATAATTTTTGAAAAACAACTTTTTCATAAGCCCTTTTAGTTGCTTATTTGAGTTTCAAACTCATTTCCAATTGTTGATTCTAGTAGCTTGTTGGCCAATCTTTTCAGTGTTATAAGCCTTAAGTCCATAAGGATCCATTTAGGGGCTTAAAAATAAGCTCAAAAAGTCCCCTTTTGGCTGTTTGGGTAACAGTTGTGAGCCAAAAAGCTTATTTGCTTATTTAAGCTTTTTGGCTTATTGGATTTACCTTATTTAAGTTTAGTCCTGCTCAATAGGTTAGTTTTAATCCATTTCAGCTTATTTAACTAGGGTAGGAGCTTATTTAAGCTTATTGTCACTTTTAGTTTAGGAAATTAAGTTTAATAGCTTTTTAGGAAATTCTGTCATTTTAAGCTCATTTAGCTCATTTTGTTAGCTTATTTTTGTTCACTAATGCTTAATAGGTCTAGTAGTTTACCTGTGTTAGCTTATTTGTGCTTTGTAATTGCTTATTGTGTTTGAAATTGCTTAACAGTTAGCCATTTAGTCTTTTAAGTTTAGTTTAGCATTCTGCCACTTGTATTTGCTTATTTCTGTGCTTATTCTTAAGTTTTAAAAAGTGTGTTTTCACAAAAGTTGTTAGTTTGCAGCTTATTTATAAGCTGTATAAAAAATTGCAAGTAAAAAATATATTGGGAAGGAGGGAAATCCAGGGTGAGCACAAGACTCGAACCTGGGACCTCAACCACTCTCACCAACATATTTAACACACACTCTGCTACCAAAAGTGCCCTTGGGTCTTTTCTGTTCTAGTATGCACTAATTATTGTTTTAACCCTTTTCTTGTCATTTAAGCCATAAGCCCTTTTGGCTTATTTCTGGCTTATTGTGTTAAGTTGTTTACCTTTTTTTATTTTTCTTAGATTCAGCATTACTCAAACTACTTTTCCTTAATTTTTTAGATTTTTCCAAATTCGTTTAATATTTTTAATTAATTGTTTTTATTAAAACTGTTTTTAATTCATATTGAATAAAATAAAATCTAAAAAATATACTCCCTCCGTCCTAAAATTATTGTCCTCTGATGTTGAATTTTATACACTATAAAATATACAATATATTATACCACAAGAGCAATTAAGAAAATTCCCTAAGGAAAATTCACTCTTAAAAGATATATAATATGTATATTTAACCGGGAAGTATGATCACCCGGGTCGTTTCCCCAACGACTTGCGAAATTGAAACCACGTTTTAGCTCGGATTATGATTTGAATGAGAGGAAAGATATTTTTGAGTTTCTATAACTACTAATTAAAAGCAACAATTAAAATGAACAATTAAAAGTTATTAAACACTTAAACAAATTAACGGGAGCAATTAAAAGCGACAAATAAGCAAATATACTAAATTTAACTCCTAAAAATGTAAACTAAATTTCTAAACCTAAAATAGGACAAAAGAAAATTTTAAGAAAAAGAAAAACATTTTTTTGATTATTTTTGAATTTTTTATGAATTAAAAACTATTTTAATCTAATTAAATCCTAAAAAATAGCAAATTAAGTACTAAAAATTTAGAAAAATGATTTTTAAACTTAGAAAAGTCTAAAATAACATAAAAACTCAGAAAACTATTTTTAAAATTAAAATCCTATTTTTAAACTTAAAAATTAAAGCTCAAAAATGAAAATTAAAATCTAAAAGGTGTAAAAATGATTTTTCTTAATGTAAACCTAAAAGTATTTTTTATAAAACTAAAAACTATTTTTTTATAATTTTCTGAAACTTTTTCTATTTTTTATGAATTTTCGAAATTAAAAACTTAAGAAAAATGATTAAAAATTTTCTACTTAATGAAAAATTACCAAAAAATCAGGAAAAGTCTATTAAGCAACAAAGAATACTAGAAAAATACTAACTCCCTAACAGCTTATCTAAAAAGCTCTATAATAAGCAAACTTGGCTACGGCTTATAAGGAAAAAGGAA
Organism: Tanacetum coccineum; assembly: GCA_026074375.1. NCBI lineage: Eukaryota > Viridiplantae > Streptophyta > Magnoliopsida > Asterales > Asteraceae > Tanacetum > Tanacetum coccineum. The sequence goes on from BQNB010055912.1 coordinate 14,432, forward strand.
AAGGAAATCTAGTATAAAGATTAAATGGTGCAAAGGATGGTTGGATGAGCTATTGAAGCACAATGGTAAAACACATGGACTATGAGGGAGAGGTCGTGGGTTCTAGTCTGGCAACACACCCCTTTTTGCTATTTTTTTATTTCTCACTTTTTACAAAAACTGAATATTGGAGCTTTTAAAACACTCAAATTTAATCACTTTTAATAAAGATAACTTGAGCTGAAACTCAAGGATAAGCTCAAAAAGAGCTTTTGAAAGACAGTTCACAGAAAGTAGCCTTTTAAGGCTTTAAAAACTTGATTTCACTAAAAGCATTGCACAAGCTTAAATATAAGCTCAAATTAAAAAACAAAAACTGTCCTATGTAACTTATGATGTGCATAAGCTAAAAATGATAAGCTACTTAAGCTACAAACACTTACCCCTAGCTGAATTTGAAGATCAAAAAGTGAAACTCAGGAATTTACTCAAAAAGCACAAAATACAATTAAGCTAAAACACTCATTAAGCTAAACTAAACTTTAAGCTCTTAAAAACGTATCTATCTACTATTTAACTATTAATTTAGATCACAAGAACAAACACCTTAAGCTGGAAATCAAAACTTAACAAGCTACTTAAACTACCTACTGTTTTTGGCTTTTTAGGCTTTTTAATGACTTTTGACAGCAACTTAAATCTAGAAATTAAGCAAGAAAATGCAAAATAAAAGCTACTCTATATTAAGCTATAAGAAAACTTAAACCCTACTGAATTTAAGAACCTAACTCTTACAATTACTTAAGTAAACCAAAAGGGCAGTAGTAGTAACCTAGTGTTACTACTGCTGATGCATTTAGCTAAGAGTAAAAACAAAGATGCAAGGTACCTTAGTAGTAACCACTGCACTTGACACACTCAATTAGAGTGTATGAACACAAATCAAGCACTATCCAAGCCTAGAAAGGCTTGGATTAAATTTTCACAAGCTAAATAAACTAGAAAAAAATGCCCCGGTGCAGACACAAGTAAATTAAGCTCTAACTTTTTGAAATTTGTAATCTATCTTTTAAAAACAACTTTTCTACTGGTTTTGCATGATAATTAAACTATCTCAAGAGCTTTTATCAATTGCCTTTGACTTTTGAAGGTCAAAAAGCCTTATTCCAAACACTCCTTAAAATGATGACAGAATTAAAAGAGCTTTAAAGATGCTAATCCATTTGATTAAACCTTGATACCAGACATTAGTGAGCTTATACAAAGCTTATGAAACATGATTAAACAGCTAAATAAGCCAGAATCTAAGATCTACAACTAATGCTATATATATTTTTTAGTTTTTATGATTTATGACAGCATTTTAAAAAAACTATGATCTACACTATTTTAACTAAAATAGATGATTAATAAGCAAAATAAGATTAAACCAAGCTCAAATAAGCAACTAGAAATCAAATAAGCACTATTGATAAGCTAATAAGCAGTTAAGCAAAATTTAAGCTAAGAATCTAAGAATTTAAGAGTAAAGGAGAGACTTACTTGAGCCTTAGCTTAACAAAGGCATAAATGGCTCATAGAGCTTATCTACTAGCTCTGGCTTATCATAGATAAGCCAGTTATCATAGATAAGCCAGTAATTGTCCATGAGAACCCTTCCATAATTGGTTCTCCTTCCAAAAGCTCATAAGTCCAAAATAGTTAAGGTAATTAGGCTGATTTTATGATTTGAGTTTAATTAAGGCCTGTTTAAACTCAATCTAAGCTTATAGACTTAGAGAGCTTCAAAGTAGCTTATTGAGAGCTTAAGATAAATAGTAGCAAAATATTGAAAGAGAAGTAAAATCTTATGAGTGAAACTTAAAAAAGCTTATGACAAATGTAAATACTGAATTTCATTCACTTAAAAAAAACTTTGATTACATTACTTGAAAAGGAAATTACAAATCATTTAAGAAAAATTACATTAAGCTAAAAACGAAATTTAAGCTAAACTAAAAGCTACTAACTACCTAGATAGATCGTGAATGTGTGTGAAGTGTGAGCTATTTATAGCCTCTTGGTGAAGTTTCCAGACCTTGCTTGCTACCCACGCTCCTTTCAATCTCAGCCAATCATTCCATCAATCATTTGAGAGTCAATAGTAGCCCTTGGTTCACAAATGAACTCACACAGATTGCCAGCTTGGCAATTCGTGATAGTTATATATGTGCTTCTTTTGTGAGAGCAATTAGTGCAAAACCCCGCTTCTCTTGTACTTCTTTGAGTCTATGTGGCTTTAGGGAGCCAATGAGAGTGCTTGATTTGACATAATTAACCCTGCCATTTTGCCGTTGATCACTTGAATTGTCGTCCTTGACCCTCAATTAAGAAAAGCCCTTTGTTTTTTACTGATGGTGAATCGGAGGGGATGATGAATAGTAACCCACCTTGGCGCCTTTTCTAACTGAAACGGGTAAATAATATTTGAAGTTTAGGGTAATGGCAATATTGGTCATTGTAGTTGATAAGTGAAAAGTGTAGTGTGAAAGGATTTATAAAATTGACAGAAATGGTCCCTATGGTTTAGTAAAAGGTAAATGGGCCAAGGGTTTTGGGCTTATGGTTATAGTTATGGATCCGGGTAGGAATTTTAAGGGATTTAAGGCCCATTAGGACTTAGGGGCCATTTATGTAACTTTTGGAAACTTGAAGGATTGTTTGGTAACTTTGAAGTTTTTGTCCTTTTGTTTTTGACTTTTGTTGACTGAGAATTGACCAAGGGTTGACTTTTCTTGGCTTTGGCTTTGAGTCATTGGCTTCTTTTGTGCTCTTCTGTTCCTCGTATCCGTGTTTGCCCGTTTTTAACTGTTTTCTTGTGATATTTGATATATCCGTACCTGCATACACAAAACATAAAAACAAGTATATTTTTGCCATATTTACTGTGTTTTGGGTTTAATTGGGCTATTTTAGGTATAAACGGATATGTGTAATCTACACTTATCAATATGCATATTGAGATAAACAGATGAATGAAATATATTCTCGTAATGATTACGAAATATAAAAGGAATCTTTCTTTCCTATAAATATCAACTCTCAGAACAAAGAAAAGGGCACCCAACATTTTCTTCTTTCTCTCTGAATGATTCTCAATACCCTATGATAAGAATGAGATATTCCTAAAAGTAATATTACTTCGTTCTCGATACTTTCTTTTCCCTATCATAGAAACTTCAGCTTCGACTCCAGATATGTGGAAAAAAACCAAATGAAGAATATGAGTTACTTGTAGGGGAATCGCCACCCGGGACGTATTCCTTTGACACCCTCGCACGGCTAGCCATGTTGTTATCTTCATACGTTACCCGTTTAAGTTAGTGATACTAGTTTGTAGGTATAGTTAGATGATGAGTGCTCGAC
>BQNB010055912.1:18284-35854 GCA_026074375.1 Tanacetum coccineum
ATAAAACAGTAATTATATAAACATATAATTCAACAAACAAAAGCTCCAATATTATTAATAATATGAATACTCTCAACGTATTAAGGTTACAATTTGTATTTCCAATTTCTCATCAAATTCTTTAGAACAAATATGTTTTTTTTAAACATAATTGTTCTATTTAGAACATATGTCCAAAAATATAATTATTGAAGGCGTGCATGTATGTTTTTGAGAGTTCTCGCACTTAATTTTATGCTGAAAATAAAGTTACACTTTTTATATAAAAACTCTCTACATATTTGTTAAATATTTCGTAAATAAAGCTTGTTATATAAAAAGGTCGTAAATATTAAAAACTTGAAGGGCTTTTCTGTAAAAAGAAAATTTAACTAAATTTTTGTACGCACCAATAAGAAGTATCGAGAAAAAAAAGACACGTACATTATAAAGAAAAAGAAGAAAAAAGGTAGCCCACTAAGGGAAAACCATGAGCCCAACTTAAAAGTGGCCCAAGACCAGCCAATATTTTTCGTCTAGTGTCACGATACTAATGTATAGTATTTGGCAACAGAACAAAGTAAATGGTATCGTAGTGGTCCATGGGCCGGACTGTATTTCACAAATCAGAAAAGTGCATGGCCCAACGTTTTCAATCCATACCGAGATTATTTTCAGCATAAATCATTAGAAAAGAAATACAAATGCATTTCTAATAAATGCCAGCTAACTATCTTACATAATATACACCTTTTTGTTAAAAGGCAACATCAAAAATTTATCAAGCATTTTTTAAGCAAGAATTAAACCGACAACTATTCTATCAAAAAATGGTTGCATATAATATGAGATACCGCTAAGTTATTAGATCATTATCTTTATTTGAAACAAAAAGAGCAACAATCCTCGATTGTAAAGTAATATACTCAAAGTTAGTCATGATGGTTAGTGTTTCATTGAGATGAGATGTTTAGAAACTATATTTCTTTTTCTTTGGTTTTAATGTTCTTAATTTATACACTATATAAAACCTCAAAATAACATCAACTATTTTTTTCTTTGGTTCTATATCTGCTTAACTCTTTAATTAATGTCCTACCATATTGTTACGACAGAAAAGAAAATCGTATTTTATTAGTTCAAATTAAGGGTGATCACGTTCTCAAAATCAGATCGGACCAAAACCGAATTTGTCCAAAATGCCAGACCGAGGACCGGACAAAATGGTTCAGTCCGGTCCGGGTCGGTCTGGTCCGATCCAACAAAGCATACTCGCCCGGTTTTCTGTTCGGTCCGGTTCGGTGGTCAAATATACTCAACCCTAGTTCAAATATAGTAAAAGGCAAAATGAAAATAAAAAAAAAGTCGAGAACTTGTAATTATGTAGCTCAGGCGAAAATCTATCCAAGTATCTATTTACTTAGATATATATCGCACCAGCCACAATATACTTGGTCCTAGTAAGCATGAAAAGCCTAACCCGGTTCAAAACGAGAGCCATCAAGTCCTCTAGATCGAATTTCAACTCACTTTTTTGGTTTATTTTGGTTTGTTTCCGTCCAAGCTCGGTCTTCTTTTGAACTAAAGAGCACTTTTACACCTAATAACTACTACTGGCGGAGGCGGACCTTGCTTCTGTATCTTGCTTTCTACCAAAGGGGGACCAATGGTGATTTTGCTGATGCCAATCACTCGACTGCCTGGTTTTTGCCTTTGACCGCCTTGGTTTCATTTTGATTTCAATAATAACTTGCAATTTCGATAAGACTTCGTCCATAGAAAGACATTGTTTGGGGTCAATTCATAGACAAATTATGATGAGCTCACCGATTTTACTGGCGGCTTTTGTAGGGTAATCTCCTTCCAATCATGGGTCCATAATTTTTTGCAGCCTCTTTTTCCCACTTAAGAAAGGTCTAGCCCAATCCAACAAGTTCTGGTCCTGCCCATATCGTTTAGTGACCATTGCTCGTAACCCTGTTATAATCTCCAGCATTACCATTCCAAAAGCATAAACATCGCTCTTGATGTATATATGACCTATAAATGCAAAGGAACATCATTGTTATAAACTATCTCGTAGAGCTTGAGACAATGATACAGTCATCTTACATTGATGTTAGATCTGTTAAACCACATAGTAATTAACAATAGGTCATTGGATCCCTTTTCATATAGAAGACTCCACCTTCTGAAGTGAATCTTCCAATAATCCTGATGAGGTTCTAAATTCAGAAGATACTCTCATTCCTTCTGCTCGACCAACTACTACAAAAAGCTTTTTGCAAACGCAGCTGCAACATATGGATGGGCCCTAACCTCTTTTCACTAACTTTGGACATAGATAATTATTAGTAAATATAATTATTAAATGTAAGGCCAGTCGAGCAGTATATGTCCCAATACAGAGTTTAGTCGTGAAGAGAATCGAGTCTCAAAAGAAGGAAGTTGAAAAAGGAGGAAAATGGTTTAAATGGTCAGTTACGGCTCGTTTGGTTAACTACAAATTATGTGTATTAATTGGACCAATTAAATTGGCTGTTATATTTGTTTCACAATGTTTATAATGCAAATTAATGTGTCATTAATTGATAAATTAAATTGGTGTTATGAGAAGTTTATAACTGCAATTAATGTATGTCATTCATTGACAATTAAATGGATGTTTATGATTTGGTTATATATAGTTAGTCTTTATTAAGGGCATTAAATTAACATTGGATTGCATTCATTACACCATATGCATATGAATGTGTATAAATAGATAGCAATATCAACCATTCCAAGACACAGAAAACACATTAGGAAAAAGCTCCATTAATAAGATTTTCCAGTAGTTTTTCGATCAGAAGAATCAGCTTTTCCATATCTTTCAGGGCAAGTTGTATTGTCCGGCTGTACAACGCTTTGATCGTTGTACCTGTGAGACAGACGGCATAATCTGTTTTGACCTTTTACTGTTTTTCTTATTTATCGTTCATATTGTCTGTCTTCTGCTTCTACCCAATTATGTCTGTTTTATTTTCTGTTGTTTAATTTCTGTTAATTATTATTAATTATAATCTGATTTTATTTTAATAAAAGTGTACATGTTTCCCTACAATCTTAAAACAGATTCTGTTTAACAGAATTATAAACACTTTCTTAAAATCGGATTAAATATTATTAACAGATTTTATAAACTGTTTTCTGTCGAAACCAAGATTGAGTTTCTTTGGAAATCAGTTTTAATTAAACAGATTTTTAACTTACAGAGAATTACAGATCTATAACGATTTTTTAAAAGCAGTTGTTCATATCAGTTTATTTTGAAACCAAGATTGAGTTTCTATTAAACTGATCTATTGATTCATTGAAACCAAGATTGAGTTTGTTTGAAGCAGATCCGGTACAAGATTATAGAAATCAGGATTGAATTTCTTGGATACCAGTTTATAACAGTTTATTTAACTGTTTGTGTTTGATCTGTCAGGATGACAAACACGATTGTGACTACTCCTGTGAACGTAACTGGTGTGCCGGTTACCAACATAGTTGCTAATCATGCGGAAAAACCAGAAAAATTCAATGGGCAAAAATTTAAGAGGTGGTAATAGAAGATGTTCTTCTATCTCATAACTTTGAACCTTGCGCGGTTCTTAAATAAGACTGCACCTCAGGTGGAACCTCATAAGGAAGGTAAACTTTCTAATGCACAGGCTGTGCAAGTTGTGGAAGCATGGAAACATTCTGACTTCTTGTGTCACAACTATGTTCTGAATGGTCTGGTGGACTCTTTGTACAACGTGTACTGCAAGACCACGACTGCCAAAGAATTATGAGAGTCATTGGAACGCAAGTACAAAAAAGAGGATGTTGGTACAAAGTTCTATAGAAACCTTGTTGAGTTTCTTTAGAATAGTAGATCTACTGAAACCTTGTTGAGTTTCATTGTAGAAATAGATCATGTGAAACATATCTATTAAGATCTTCTTAATGAAAATTGACAACATCATATTACATATGCGTTTTTTTAAAACATTATGTAATAGGCGATATTGTTTAATTGTTTAGTCGAAAGACTTCCTTTAAAGTGGTTTTGTATAACGGATCTTACAAAACATTAGTGTTTTAAACAAAAGTCGATTAAAATCGGTTTTGTTAAGAAACACTATATGATTGAGCACGTTGTTAATAGTACCAAATTAGTTTTAAACTAATCATGGGACCTCGTATTAACAATATATTTGGAATGTCACGAGTGACATTAAAGGATCTGCTCCTGAACTTGTTAAAAGGGAGACCGATACTCGAGTTACATGTACGGTAGATGCTTTGAAGCATTCAGAAACCTTATGTGCCATAACTATGCGTTATATGGTCTGAATGACATAAAAACTGAGGCCATGAGGGAATCTGACCTTAGGTAATGGTGGATTAGCACTTCGGTATCATGTCATGTATATGGTGATAAGAGTTTGATTATCTCTTTCAATGCAGCTAAGAATGAGAGATTGAATTTGGGCAACTCTCCAACTGCTAATATCAAGGGAAAAGGAGATGTTATTCACATCTGAAAAAGAGTCTAAGTTAACCAATGCGTTGTACGTGCCGGAGGTTCGTAGTAATCTTGTGTCCGGATGGTTGCTTAGTGAAATTTGGCTTTCATTCTGTGTTTGAATCAAAATTTAGTTAACAAATAACATCATTTGAGTCTATATGGGGTTACACCTTTAAATGTTTAAGCTAAACATATTTTCTAATGGTCATTTTAGTAAAATGAGTGTGAATTTAACTTATTTGATTCTTTAAACGTATGGCATGGCTAACTCAGACATATTTTAAATTATAACTCAATATGTTGCCTAATTAAACCAAATTGGATACCCATTTTTGTATTGACACAGACTACAAATTAAAACTTGTGTTGAAGCCAAATTGACAATATTGTTTTTTCTCTCGGTTGAACGTAAATAACCAAACCCTTAATAGGATTCACATGGTTTTATGTGAATTGGAATTGATAACTACTAAGGTAGCGAATAGCGAGTACTTTATCATATTTGTTGATGGTAGTGCAAAATATTGCTATGTACACTTACTTGAGAGTAAGGATATAAACAAGATTGTTCTATAAAAATAAGTTGATAATCTACTTATTATCGGATACAAGGTGGTTCGAAGTCATATCGGAGGTGAATTTGTGTCTCCATTTCTAAATTTATGTGTTAAAACTTAAAATAAGATACAAATATATTGCTCTCGATATAGAAAAGAATCGTGCCTTAAAAGATATGGTTAATGCCATGTTCGTAAGTCCTGGTTTAAGCCATGGCATGTGGGGGAAAGCGATTATATCGGCTACTTATCTTTTAGATATCCTTGTAAAGAAAGTAAGATAATTTTATGAACTATATGGGTGAGAAGAAAACTATCTTATAAGTATTTACAACTGTGGGGGGTATCTAGCTAAGATATCTGTATTGAACCCCAAGGTTCAAGAGATTTGACCTGAAACTGTGAATTGCATGTTCTTAGTATATGCTCATAACAGTAGTGCTTATGGTTTCTTTGTATTTGTGGATATACACAAGGATATGATAATGGAATAAAGAAGTGCTTCCTTCTTTGAAAATATATTTCCTTGTTCACAAAGGAAATTGGAAGATCATCTAGAATAAATGATGAAGTTGTCCAAGATCAGAGACAACGGGATGATAATGATCTCCAAGATGAGAGATAAGATCAACCCAAGGAAGAAGAGGTTGAACCTAGAAGAAGCAAAAGGGCAAAAAGTCAAGAAATCGTGGGAATCTGACCTTAGGTAATGGTGGATTAGCACTTCGGTATCATGTCATGTATATGGTGATAAGAGTTTGATTATCTCTTTCAATGCAGCTGAGAATGGAGAGATTGAATTTGGGCAACTCTCCAACTGCTAATATCAAGGGAAAAGGAGATGTGATTCACATCTGGAAAAGAGTCTAAGTTAACCAATGCGTTGTACGTGCCGGAGGTTCGTAGTAATCTTGTGTCCGGATGGTTGCTTAGTGAAATTTGGCTTTCATTCTGTGTTTGAATCAAAATTGAGTTAACGAATAACATAATTTGAGTCTATATGGGGTTACACCTTTAAATGTTTAAGCTAAACATATTTTCTAATGGTCATTTTAGTAAAATGAGTGTGAATTTAACTTATTTGATTCTTTAAACGTATGGCATGGCTGACTCAGACATATTTTAAATTATAACTCAATATGTTGCCTAATTAAACCAAATTGGATACCCATTTTTGTATTGACACGGACTACAAATTAAAACTTGTGTTGAAGCCAAATTGACAAGATTGTTTTTTCTCTCGGTTGAACGGAAATAACCGAACCCTTGATAGGATTCACATGGTTTTATGTGAATTGGAATTGATACCTACTAAGGTAGCGAATAGCGAGTACTTCATCATATTTGCTGATGGTAGTACAAAATATTGCTATGTACACTTACTTGAGAGTAAGGATATAGACAAGATTGTTCTATATAAATAAGTTGAGAATCAACTTATTATCGGATACAAGGTGGTTCAAAGTCATATCGGAGGTGAATTTGTGTCTCCATTTCTAAATTTATGTGTTAAACTTAAAATAAGACACAAATATATTGCTCTCGATATAGAAAAGAATCGTGCCTTAGAAGATATGGTTAATGCCATGTTCGTGACATGTAGGGGAAAGCGATTATATCGCTACTTATCTTTTAGATATCCTTGTAAAGAAAGTAAGATAATTTTATGAACTATATGGGTGAGAAGAAAACTATCTTATAAGTATTTACAACTGTGGGGTGTATCTAGCTAAGATTTCTATATTGAACCCCAAGGTTCAAGAGATTTAACATGAAACTGTGAATTGCATGTTCTTAGTATATGCTCATAATAGTAGTGCTTATGGTTTCTTTGTATTTGTGGATATACACAAGGATATGATAATGGAATAAAGAAGTGCTTCCTTCTTTAAAAATATATTTCCTTGTTCACAAAGGAAATTGGAAGATCATCTAGAATAAATAATGAAGTTGTCCAAGATCAGAAACAACAGGAAGATAATGATCTCCAAGATGAGAGATAAGATCAACCCAAGGAAGAAGAGGTTGAACCTAGAAGAAGCAAAAGGGCAAAAAGTCAAGAAATCGTTTGGACCCGATTTTGTTTCTTTTATGGTAGGAAATGAACCGACTTCTTAGTAAAAAGTAGTAACTTCCTCGGAATTGCTCAATCGAAAAAAGCAATCAAAAGTGAAATAGATTATATTTTACAAAAACATACTTGGGAGCTCGTGGGTTTACTTTCGGGTTATGAACCACTAGGCTATAAATGGATATACCAGTAATTCAAGTGGGGACCATTTGAATAAGTATTACATGAGTACTATGATTGCATTATGAAAGATATCCGGCTGCTATTAAAAGATAGAGCAATGCAAACACGGATTTTGATCCACTAGAGCGGATGTATTTACGCTAAGTGGAAAGCTATGTCTTAGAAATCTTGAAAGTATTTCAAACAGACGCTTATAGCTAAATCTATGATGATATCTAAATTTATCGTTCAAGATAAATCTATGGAATATGTGGGATATTTACGTTAATTCATAAAGGACATACCAAGATGGCGTAAATCAGTAACGACCATGTGTATCAAGTGTGATAGTCAATAGAATTTTGACAAAGCTCATATCACAATGTAAAACGGTAAGTCGAGGCATATTCATCATAGGCGGTGATTGGTGCGACAACTACTCTCAAACAGAGTTATCACAATTGACTACGTAAAGTCAATGGATAACATCGCGGATCCGCTTATGAAAGGCTTAAGCAGAGAGTTAGTTAGAGAGTCATCTAAAGGAATGAGACTAAAGCCCTTAAAGGAATGAGTTTCTATGAAGGAAAACCTAACCCAGTTGAATGGAGATCCCAAGATCTAGGTTCAATAGGGCAACCTAATCATAGAAATGTGGGGGAAGTCATGTCAATATGGGGGTGTTACTTAAGTTGTAACATCCTAGTCCATTCGTATAGAAAATGTGACTTGTTGAGAGGTTAAACATATGGCTTATGTGATTCAGGTGGAAATCACAAAGCATAATGATTCAAGATGAAATCGCAAAACATATGTTTTTAATGATTCAGTATGAAATCACCTATGTAAGAGAGAAGTACAGGGTTGCTTCGAAGGGAATTGTGGGGGGGCGCAATTCCTAAGAGCTCTCGCAGAACCAGGCTAGTGCTCATGACCATAACAGGGGCGATATGAGTCTTGACAATGTCAGGGAGAGTCGTGTGTGAGTGTGTATTGTCGTCTACGTAAACAAAGGCTGACAAATTCTTTCTAAGTGTATATCTTAAAGTTCTCACTATCACTACTCTAGGGATCTCCTTTTATAGAAATACAAGGAACCCTTTACACATATATCTGCCTATCTATAAGGAACAGTTACAATTCAAAACTAAATATCCCGAAATGCTCTCCATACATTCTTATCTTCATATCATCAGCTTTGTCTATTTAGCAGTACAAACTTCTTCACTTGGCAGTATTAAGTTTCCTTGGCAGTACTAACTTTATGCTGACAGTACTAACTCCTTTAGTACTGTTGGTAGTATTAAGTCACAAGAAGATTTATTCCTAACAACTAAGAAACACAAAGGAATGGAATGGATCTTTATTGTATCTAATTCTCTTTGAAGAAAAACTTTCTGTTACAATGAGTTTTCCTTCGACGCTACTTTTTTTCTTTTTTTTCTTTCCTACTCTCTTCCTGTATCCCCTATTTATATTATGATTAAAGAGATATGGAAAGTTATGTGATAATGTTAAAACTTATCACAAATTTAAAAAATGTTCTTTAACTTATCACCGATTATATAACATGTTCTTTTACTTGCTCGATACTTTCTCGAACCACTCCTTCCCTTTTTTGACCAAGAGGATGCTCGCTGGTAAAAAAAATGTAGATGAGGAAACTGGGCTTCTCCAACTTCCTTAGAAAACCATTTAGATGCACTTGGACGCTGCCCTTTCCTCCTGATGCCATACGACTTCCTTTCACCATGACGGGTAGAGCTCGTCTTGTGTTCAACAATGGTATCATCCGCTAACACCATGTCTTGTTCAGTAATCAAATCATTAGCTAAGGGTAAGGACTCACCAAGCTCATCATTAAGCATTGAAGGCTGGAACTATTTAAGCTTATCAACATTGACTACATAAGCGTGCTCCTTACCCAGACCCCAGGAGGGGGGCACCCTTAGATCTGAGGTGCGAAGATCAAGATATCTTTTTTATGACTTCTATTCCACTTATTGATCCAGGCCCAGAAAACAGACCAGGGCCTGTTTGAGCAGCAAATGGTATCCCTCTTCTTGTACCCCTGAATCAACAAGTACCGGCGAAGGCAATTCCATATATGCAGGAAGCTCAAGCTTACAAGCATTCTCTCCAATATGTTTTGAGAATTCAAAATGGACCATAAAGGTTTACTAAGGGTTGCAAAGCATTGCTAGGGTTTTAGTGTTGCAATTCTAGGGTTTTATAGATTTCGGGTTGGTTTAAGCTCACTTCACCATCATCAAACTCATCCATATATCGTGTAAGTGTCCCATATATCGTGTTAAAAGTTGATTTAAACATTGTTACAAGATTAGGGTTTTGTGTCCGGAAATTTAGGTCACTTTGGAGCAAATTTTACCTATCGTACTAATCTCTTTTGTTAAATTTATTTTAACTACAATACCTTAATGTCTTAGGAAGATTTACATCTAGAATTTTTAATTTACGGAGGTGGTTTGGTTTTAAAACAAATTTATACAAACAAGTGTTTAACAAATATTGTTGCTTACACGAGTGAATTGTAACAATTGTTTGGAGGTCTAAACCTTTGAATTAGGAAGTGAGGCTATGGTGGTTGGAAAGCTAAAACATAAACCTAAATCCCAAAAGTCATTTCATTGAATTTCATTAAGAACTGAGTGACTTATGGTGTTTTAAAGTCAGGTTAAGATTTCTGGCAGATGATGTTTTTTGAACCTTTTTGGGTAAAGTGTTTTCCCGGTAAAATTTATTAGTCTAAAAAATAAATAAGTACAAAGGATGTGGGTGAATCCCACATGTCACCCCAAAATAGGCAAAACAAACGCACCAATAGTGCTTCAAACCTAACCTATCTTATGAATGACAAAACAAACTTATGAAAGACCACTAAAGATTCTTATCTAAGACCACGTAGATTAATATCAAACACTTTAGCAAAAGCCATTTGACTTTGAGTAAGGCCATCAAGATCATAAGTATCATATGTGTCATATTCTCCATCCTCTAAAAAACTTGTATCATTTACACCTCACTGGCCATTTATTGAGTAGTCTCATCATAAATATCCTCAATATCACTCTTACACTCATCCACGATGTAACACCCCTATTTTTGACATATAGCAGCGGAAGCTAATCTGGGGTATTACTTCATGGATCAACAGACATAATCATAGAAAATGACTCAAAAGAGACGTTTTGGAAAATTTAGTTATCATTCAATATCATATCAGAGTTTTACAAAGGGGGTCCCAAAATCTAGAAACATAAAGTTTGAATGATAATAGTTTAGCCATCTTCAAGTCCGTGTCACTCCGTGTCACTCCGTGTCATAGGTTGCTCAATTACCTGAGATAAACATGCTAAAAGGGTCAACACAATGGTTGAGTGAAATTCATAGTTTTCAGTTATAATAGTTGAGTACAAGTTTAATAGTGGGTTACGTTGTTATACACCCATAAGTGTAATAATTGCATTAAGTAAAATTATTATGGAAAACAGTACTATCATGGAAAACAGTATTATTGCCCTAAGCTCATGAATCACATATTTTAATAGAACCGGGAGCCTCTATCCGAAGACATACTAAGAGCTACTACCCAAAGAGATACTGGGATGTCTTATGGGAAAATGGAGGTAACTTAGGCAATAATAAATCAGGATAGCATATAGTTGGAAAAATACTTGTATTCATAGTTTATAGTAAGAATCCCCTACGGGATTTAGAAAACTATAAAGATGGGACTATTCACAGTAATGGAACCATATCATATATCAAAACCACTTGTGTTTAATTTTAAATAAACCAGCATGTATCCATCCCCCTCAACGGCGTTAATAAAACATGTAAATAAGTAAAGGCGAGGCTATGAACTTCACAATATCAGTTTTAAGTACTTGTGTATATTAAAAACAATTGAGCATGTATCCCCCTCGCGGGTTTATGAAACATTATAAGATTTAAAAGCGAGGCTATGAACTCACAATATCGGTTTTAAGTACTTGTGTATATTAAAAACAATTGAGCATGTATCCCCCTCGCGGGTTTATAGAACATTCAAAAGATTGAAATGTGAGGCTATGAACTCACCTTAACAGTACATGAAAATCTGATTGATGGCAAAAGTATATCAAGTGAAAGTAACGGCTTCGTCACGCAACCTGGGGTGATATGTCAAGTCTTAGTGTGATAGTTTATGTTTCAAAACTTCATAAAGTTTAACGTATATCTTTGATTTATTAAATTGTGGAAATATTGTATCACTGTTTGGGCTATCATAATACAGAGGGCGTGTAGTATCGTTTGAGGAGTCAGGGCACAATAAATCGTAAACCCAACAAACTCGTGAAAATGAAAACTCAAATGAATCCCTTCATATGAAATTCCCTAGTAACGTGATATAATAAGATTTTAAGTTTTTTCAAAATTTAGTCGATGAAAAATTACGTTAAATATATAACGAAATAATGCGTCGATTTTGGCCAGTTAGAAGTTCAAGCTTAGTAAAGCTTGAGGTTAATGTGGTATGTGTGCCACATTCCATTGTACTTCATTGTTTTTTTGGTGATTAATATATTTTACCAAGGTGTGATCCTTTTTAGCAAAAACAAATAATGCGTCGATTTATGATTAATAACGATAAATGTGTCGGGTTTTAATAAAATTGAGTTTTATAATATTAATATTTATTTTTATAATTTATATAAAAATGTTATAGATTATATTTTTAAGTTTGCAAAATTGGCCAATATAATACCCTAGGTTGTATAACTTTTACAACTTTTAGTCCTCTATATATAAAGTATACATAATTTAAACGCTTAAACTTTAAAAACTTGTCAAAATAGGTCCTTATAGTTATAACTTTGAAATAATGACATTTTCAGCCCCTTTAGTAAAAACATTTCAAAAAGTACGATAGATACCACCAAAAGCATGGAAACATTTGCAAAACAAGTCCAAAAAGCCATGCAAGCTTATTTTAAGATTCCAAATGATATTTGCAGGTTATAGCTTATTAGTAAGAAACTAAAGTGATTTAAGAGGTAAAATGACCTAGTTTGGTTTTCTTACATTATTGACTTGTACATTGGGCTTTAGAAAGTTGTAACTTGATTTAGGAGGGAAAAGATATTCAAATGTTGTGCATTGTACACTTGTACACATGCTTGAAGGTTTGCACATTCATTTTATATGTATACATTACATATAATTAGGGTTTTGATATAAACGTTAATGAATAAAGTCTGTTTTGATATAACGTTGTAAATGGTATGTTAAATGGATAATGTACTTGGTAAAATGATATTAAAATATAGAATTGACACATTAGGATGTTTACATGATATAAACATACATATAGATGGCATTGGTAGAGGTTGCGTGAGCTCATTTAATTTAGAGATGCAAGTTATGTTGCATAATGAGATAAAGCAAAAAAAATTCCTGTAAAAAGGTGGTATATATAATAGATAGATATTATAGTGCATCTAATTTAATAGATGGATAATTACAGTGATGAAAATTATGGGTTGTTATAACTAACGGTGGCAATTCCATATATGCAGGATGCTCAAGCTTACAAGCATTCTCTCCAATATGTTTTGAGAATTTAAAATGGACCATAAAGGTTTACTAAGGGTTGCAAAGCATTGCTAGGGTTTTAGTGTTGCATTTCTAGGGTTTTATAGCTTTCGGGTTGGTTTAAGCTCACTTCACCATCATCAAACTCATCCATATATCGTGTAAGTGTCCCATTGTGTTAAAAGTCGATTTAAACATTGTTACAAGATTAGGGTTTTATGTCCAGAAATTAAGGTCACTTTGGAGCAAATTTTACCTATCGTACTAATCTCTTTTGTTAAATTTATTTTAACTACAACATACCTTAATGTCTTTCTAGAATTCATAATTTACGGAGGTGGTTTGGTTTTAAAACGAATTTATACAAACAAGTGTTTAACAAATATTGTTGTTTACACGCGTGAATTGTAACAAGTGTTTGGAGGTCTAAACCTTTGAATTAGGAAGTGAAGCTATGGTGGTTGGAAACCTAAAACATAAACCTAAATCCCAAAAGTCATTTCATTGAATTTCATTAAGAACAGAGTGACTTATGGTGTTTTAAAGTCAGGTTAATATTTCTGGCAGAATATGTTTTTTAAACCTTTTTGGGTAAAGTGTTTTCTCGGTTAAATTTATTACTCTAAAAAATCAATAAGTACAAAGGATGTGGGTGAATCCCACATGTCACCCAAAAATAGGCGAAACAAACGCACCAATAGTGCTTCAAACCTAACCTATCTTACGAATGACAAAACAAACTTATGAACGACCACTAAAGATTCTTATCTAAGACCACGTAGATTAATATCAAACACTTTAGCAAAAGCCATTTGACTTTTAGTAAGGCCATCAAGATCGTAAGTATCATATGTGTCCTATTCTCCATCCTCTGAAAAACTTGTATCATTTGCACCTCACAGGCCATTTATTGAGTAGTCTCATCATAAATATCCTCAATATCACTCTTACACTCATCCACGACCTTTTTGAAAGCCACATTAGAAGTACTAGGTATGGATGTTGATTTATTTACCTTCATTTATAGCGGTTTTCTATGATCATCCACAAGCACAAGTTTCCCATCCAACATTTGTATTTCAAGGTCATTAATCCTAGCTACCACAGGGGTAGCATTTGTACTAGGAGGTTGATTACCCCTCCCTCTTCCTCATCCACCAAGGTATATAATGCTTTAAATGAATTCAAAGTAGATGTAGTAGCCTTATTATCTGTTGATACCTTTGGATTACCATTAGCCTTTGCCGCCTTTTTGGTAGAAACCGGTCGGTAAACAAAAGTAGACTTAGGTTTCAATCCAACCGGAGGTCCACGAGGATCTTACTTATAACACTTAATAAAACTCTAACACAAGTTTATATGGGTGATATAACTTATCAAAACTCATGTGCATATAGAACATATCATTTTGACCATAAGACGCCTTATTAATTTAGGCTCCGGTTAGGCCGCACCGTTTGCATTCAAGCTTGCTTATTTACTCTTGTTACTTTCAATTGTTAGGTGAGTCTCATAGCCCCTATTTTACTTGTTTTGAACTAGTATTTTACTTGTTTTGAACTACTACAGGGTGAGAGAATACATGCTCATTTACTTTTATGGATACAAGTACTTAAAACATATACGCATTGCCTAAGTTATGCATCTTTCCTCTAAGGCCCACCATCATGAATGGCTAGTTATGTGGTAAGCATGAATGTTGTGAATAGATCTATTGGGATGACACCCTCGTTCGGGTTTGTAGCGGTTACTTGACTGGTATGTCAAACGTACACATAATCATTTGAGGAACTATAAGTGTCAGAAAGGAACACATACCGGGGCACAAAACAAATGTTAAGGCATTGGTTTCATGAGCTTAGCGTATAGTAATACTTTTAATGATATTGTATGTGTTACAATAGTCACTAAATCTTGCGGTCCATGTCACTATTTACTTAACATTAAACCTATGAACTCACCAACATTATTTTGACTCATTTTAGAATGTTATTCTCATATCCCTAGTTGCATACATCATGGATTGCTTTTGGAGCATCTTTCCAGAGTCACATTTTCGATCTTATTTCCAGACGATTTTCGTTGCATCAATGACAGTGTTACCTGTGTTGTGAACTCTGAATTATGGCCAATGTTAAAAGTTTATCGTTATAATCAAATGTTTATTTTTCAATGACTCATATAGAGGTTGTTTAATGTAACTTGTGACTTTGCTCCATGAAAGTCATGCCCCATTAATTTCCTCTGCGATTTGGAGGTGTCACTCTCCTAAAGCATAATCAAAGTACAAAAACAAAACACAACAACAACAACAAAACAAATAACTTAATCTGTAAACCACAATAAGTCTACTTTTTTAGAGTTTTAATTATTTTTGGTTTATTAAATCCCCTAGGACATCTAAAACAACTTTAGTATTGACTTGGTGCTTTTAACATCTATTCGGTGTGTTTATAAATTATAGTCCTGGTTGTGTTATAATCTAACTAATCTCCTATAAATTTAACTTTGAGACAGTCACAAAACACATCACATGTTCTATTTCTTAGACTTTTACACAGTCGATGGGGTGAAAAATAACTAGGCTTAAACCACTAGCCAGTATGGTCTAGGACTGATCCAACTCAAAATCCTCCGTTACTCATACAAAAATTATCAAACTAATTTATCATCAAGAAAAAATATATATCAATTTTTTTGGCTTTTTGACATTGACCTTTTCGAATTAACATAGATGAATAGTACATTAGTTGAGATTAGATGTGATGTTTATTGCTAACCATTTGCTGATGGTGTTGTACTTTTTGGTAAACAAATTAAAATGATTCAAATACTATTGAATTTGATTTGTAATTGAGGTACAGGGCTTTTTTATGTTTCTGTATAAGGTTTTTAACTTCACTTAAATCAACCAAGTCGTTTAGTTGTTTGACTATTTTTTAATGCTCAATTAATTAATGTTTGTTTGACTTGTACAAAATATATATTCCCGATCAACCTACCATATACGCATATCAAGTAACATCATAATACTCATGCATATATAGCAAGAGATAAATGATCAAAACAAATAAGATAACAAATATACTAATAATATTCTTTAAGAAATCCAAATCATTCGTGATATTAAAAAAAATCTCTTAATCAGGAGATGGAAATAAACATAAACAAACAATTGTCATAAATAATTCAAACAATAAACATAGTCAAATGAATCTCCTCAAGATCTTCAAGCAATGAAACTATCACGTTGATTCAAATGTCGATGGCGCACTTGGTTCTGGTAATCTTGTGCTGGTCAAAATGGGACAACAAGCCAATTCTAAGCATGCGTTTAAAATCATCCTTTCGCACCCTTTTGAGCAATGAGTCTGCTAACTCCATCGATTCACCACTTCGGAATTTTTTCCCCACCTGTAAAAGTTTTAGATAATCGGGTCAAACATGTGGTAACGGGTCAGAATAGGAACATTATGTTATGTGTTGGGTTTATCCTAAATAGCTTCGTTTGATTCATGCATAACATATCATATCACAATTTGCAAGATGTAATATATGACACACAGTTTCCTAATTGAAAGTAAACCATTTAGGAACATGATTTTTTTCCTTATACACTACCAAGATTGTGGCCTGCTAATAGGGAAGGCAGCAAAATAACTTCATCACGTTAATAAAAGTTGTTTTGCAATCGAAATAGATATACTAGGTCTTTATAGAACTAATAGGGTATAATGGTAAAACTATTGTGGAACGAAACATAACCAATTGTCTCCCATTAAATCCTGTCTTGTCGAACAATCAAAAACCAAATAAAAAAATAAGAGAAATGTACAAAAACATCTTACGAGCAAGAAAAAACTCATATGTAACAAACTAATCAGGCTGAGAGCTCCCGTTAACTATTTTTTATACAAATTGCTCAATAAAAAATGTTTGGCATGAGACTTATGGTGTCTATAGATAATCAGATGGACATATATCATCATAGTGCCAAAAGCATACAGAGTGCCATGTAATCAATAGGGGAGATGATACTAATGACAAAACCTATGCTTAATTATATATGCCTAAAAACCATACCTAATTAAACAAACTTTAAAACATGCAACTCTGTGAATTGGGCTTATTAGAACTCTCTGTGTTACATTATCTAAGCTTCTAACAACGAATAAAAAGTAAAGGTAAACAACAACACTACCATTAACTAAGATATCAAAAAATGAGGTGTAAACATAACCTATTCCACAAAGTTAGCAAAAAAACACATTGACAGCAACAATAAATACCAAGCTCTGATTTTAGGGCCAGAATGACTAACTTGAGATCAGAAAGGTTATATAAACCATCTAGGTTCTGTATATGCACAACAAAACTATTTTGAGCCTTCCATTTACTTAAGATTTGTTCCACTTGTAAACCCTTGTGGATAAGAATATGTCAAAAATAACAAAGTCTAACTGTTGCATACACTACATCTAAAAATGCTATCTTACCGTAATAACTTTATAAGTCATTCTAATAGTTAAGTACCACGCTATCTAGTAACCAATATGGAAAACCAAATCCAAACACCCTCAATATAAACATAGGGGATTAAGGAACCTAATTACTATATATTCCATCACATAAATATTGAATAAATATAACTTACAACACTTGAGAT
>BQNB010055913.1:0-28352 GCA_026074375.1 Tanacetum coccineum
CACATCCTCTGGCCTCCGTGATGAAGTGATCGGGTATAAGCTTTTTAAGGAGCGGGTTTAGGCGATGCAAGATGAACAGGTTAAAGCCCTTGGTGATCGTGTTGCGGCTATATGATCTGATCTTATGAAGATGGCGCTTCACATGGATGAAGAATTTTACCCTCGTACTTGACAACCATAGCCAGACAGAGGTGGATTCTCAGCCACGGCCTTAAACTTGCAATTATGAAGTGCCTGCAGTTACCTGAATACCTGGCCGCTCTGGGCGGGGTAATAGGCCGTGAAATTGACAAGGGTATGCAAGATGGGCTGGCGGATGGTATTGACCATGGGAAGGCCGGATGAGGTCTTGTTGACGTTTCCGCTTACAATCCTTCCGCGGAAGCCGATTATGTTACTGCTATCAATGCTCTTCGTGTCGTGGACTTTCTCCTTCTCGCTCAACTGGAGTCTTTAAAAGATGCAAGTATGGCTGATATTATGGATCTTCTCCGTTTAAAAGGTCCTGCTGCTGAGACTACGGAAGCTAGGCAACTGCAACCCTCACCTGAACAACTTATGATTCCTATTTACTGGTTAGAGGATCAAGTGATTATTAAGGAAACCTCCTTGTCCTTTTCTTTGGATGTAGCTCATACTCGTGTTTAAAGGATTAGGGGGATGCTGAGGCTCGCCGCTTGTCCCTTACGGATGCTATGGTTCTATTAATGAGTCTCTGTCTTCTATGGGTGTGGGGGGGGGGGGGGGGGGGGGGGGGGGGGGGGGGGTGTGTGTGTGGGGGGGGGGAGAGCTTGATTGGCAAAGCAAGTGCTTATATGGTTCAGGTAATGGCTATGACTACTGCTCTATCAACCACTTTTATCTAAGCCAGCACAGTCCCTTCGGTACCATCTACCGAGGTTCCTCCTTCCCCAAAAGTTGTGTTTGAGCAGGAGGAACTGGATACTACGTTGGAGCATACTTCAGCTCCGTAGACTTGTATTTTTTATTATATGTTATGAATTCTACTGCGGATGTGTATGGCCTTTTTGTTGTGGTCACTTGTACTTAACAAGTTGTATTATGCTTTTGTTCAACCTTTATATAGTACTTAATAGTTTTTTTGTTGTGTTGCTACCTTTTAATACCGCAATTATACGTTATAGGACGTATAGCATCCTTTAAATATTTGTGGAATATTCCCCTACTGGCTTGCAAACCTCTTATGTACATGAGATAATTGTTATGCTTCTCATCCCTTGTATTATAGCGGAATAATAACATATGTTATGGGTCCATGCCCCTTTGCGTGCACGTCTTACCAATCACGTAACATATAAATTGTAACACCCTCAAATCTGAGTACGCAGCGGAATGTTGAATATCCGAGGGCGTTACTTTATGGATCAATAGCACAAGATCTGAGAACGACTACTAAACGTGTCGTTTGAAAAAGATACATTAGATTAACAAAATACTTGTTTGTTACATAAGCCCGTGGCTTCAAATTGTTCAACAATATAAATAAAGATTCCGGTTTATAACAATTGTCCCCAAAATGTAATAAGACCCCAAATCTTAAGTGTTGACTCTTCAATTATTGACTTCCAATGTATCATCGCACCTCGTGCCTTATTGACCTGAAAAACATGCTTAAAATATCAACATAAAGTTGGTGAATTCATAGGTTTATGTAAATCAATAGTAGGACCGCAAGATTTCCAAGTGTATGATTAAGCAACAAATCAAACACAAAAAAAGTAATTACGTTCTCTCTAGCTCATGACAATGAAGACTCGACATGTAATGATATGCAATATATTGCCAATGAATGCCGTGATGAAGTTTTAACCCGAACATCCCAAATCTAACATGGTATACGTTCGTTCCCGGTGATAGCTAATCACCCGAACGGGGATTGTCAATCCCAAATAGATCTATTTATAACATTCGCGCTCACAATCCAGTAATTGACAGTTCATGATAAAGGGCCAGTGGGTTATCGCTACTTAGGCAAACACGTAATCATTGTATAAAATGTACACTTGCGTCCAATTTGTAAAACAAGCATGTTCTCACCCCAAAGATGTAAATCATTTAAGAAATTGTAAAAACATGGGGCTATGAACTCACCTAGAGTGAATAGTCCTCTGAAAATGATATAGATATCCAAGTAAGCAATGATCACACCGTCAAATACTAAGTAAATACGCCTGTCTTAGTCTACAAATTTAGCTAAAAGACACAATGAAATAAACTATCAATAAATTACTAGGCTTATAGTATAATGTTATCACTTGTGTGGTGGTGTACGTTTTAATGTATTTAAAATTGTTGATGGCTCTTGGAAAGGTATAAGATTTCCCACGTTCTAGTATACGTATAAACGTTTATTAATAAATTTATATAATCCCATATATAATTAATGTCGTGGTTTTAACTCGTTAGATATTTGATAAATTAATAAACTCGTCCGATCGTTAGTGTTTTAAAAAAATCACTTTCGTTTACAAGATACCCTTAAGTTACTTGTAATTACAAAACAGCCCCTGGGTTTATGAAATATATACTATTTACATTTCAAACCCTTAAGTTTCCATGATTACACTTTTAGTCCTTCAACTTTACACAATTTACACTTTAAGTCCTTATATGTTTAAAACAGCCCCTTAAGTTCCAAAAGTGCTCAAAACAGTCCCTAAATCTTATAATATTAGTTATGACAGTTTTAACCCTCAAGGCACTTTTAGTCCTCTGACTTTGTAAAAATTGCATTTTCACTCCAATTAAATCCCAACAAGTGGCATTATGTTTAATTAAGTCCAAAAAATCCATATAAGCTGCCCTAGCTTATAAATAAGCTTTAACGAGCTTATTTTGGGCTTAATGGGCCTTATTGGGCCTTATTGGACCCGTAAGGTCCAATAAGCCATTTAAAGGTCCAATTTGGATATTAAAAGCACAAAAGCCTTCATTAAGCTTATTTAAGTTTGTTTAAGCTGAAAATAAGCTCAGGAGAGCTTATTGGAGCTTATTCGAGCTTATTGGGCTAGTGAGCCCAATAACTCAAACCCGAAATACACTTAAAAGGTTTCCTTAGTATTTTAACTTATTTCTTAGACTTCTTAAGCAAATTAGGGTCTGTTTAAGCTGTTTTAACCTTGTGGCTTATTCCATAAGCCATAAGCTCTCGGGTAATGGGCCTTTGGGCCCATTATGAACCCGATAACCATGCTAAGCTTTTAAGCTTGCTCCTTTATGGCCCTTTAGCCTTTCTATGTTTATAATAAGCCTAATAAACTGTTGAAGCTCACAAATAAGCTATCTAAGCTTATTTGTGGCTGATGGGCTTCGTTTGGTCACGGAAATGGGCTAGCAAGCCCATTAAGGGTCCATTTGTGTTTTTAATACACGACAAGGTACCTTAGGGTCCATATGAGTTCAGTAAGCCTTTTAGACTTCTTAATAAGCTCAAAGAGCTTATTTAAAAGGATTTGGACTCACGATATGGCCTGTTGGGTTTAATGGGCCGTGCAAGGCCCGTTATGGTTTCCTTTACATTTTGTTTAACCCAAACGAGCTTGACAGTCTTATAAGCCCTCGATAAGCTCTCGTGAGCTTATCATTAAGCTGTGGGCTATACTCATGGGTTGTTGGGCCGGTTGGGCCGGTTGGGCCCATACATGGGTTGTGTGGGCTTTACGAGGCTATGAGTGGCCCGTTAGGCTTTCTAGCAAAGTGTACGTGTCGGGAAAAGTCCTAGTGACCATGATACGTTTCGTTTAGCTCATATATAGGTCGTGCATTACATGCAATCGCATGTTAAGGCCATATACGCATTCCCAAGCCACATCGTTATGTTTTCTTTGAAAGTTTACGTATGAGTTTCAAGGTATTTGTGTGTATATGACTAGTGTTCACGTTAGTGTCCATGTTAGCACACTCATGGAACGTTTATGCCCTAGCTTGTCGTTAATCATGTTGTACATACATTTTATTAGGTCCTTGCACCACTCTAGTGCTATTACACGCATGCATGTGCGTATACTTGGCGTGCTTGGTCTTTTGACGAGCACACACTCACGTTAGCTTATCATATATGTATATAGGTGACATTTATAACTAGACGTGTATATTACAAATTGAAATGTGACAAGAATGGATTAATGTCGAGACTTACAATGGTCCTAGCGTCTTGGTTTTGGATTTTGAACTCACACGAAAGGTTTACACCCAAATGTGTATCACCCTAAGCTTAAAAGCTTATATACCCGACTCCTTAGCTTGCGTTTCCCCCTTTAAACCCTTGTACTCGATCCTAAGTGCTTCCTTGAATCCTTAGAGCGAATGTGGTTTGTGTATGGGTTCGGTTATAATGTAGCCGAATGGAATAGAGAGTAAATGAGTTGTAGAAATGTGTTAAGTGATAATATGAGTGTGTATTTATAGGCAAATGAGGCTAGTTAACCCTCCTTAGTCCCAAACAAACCAAACCGATCCATAGTGCATGGTTTTTGAGGGTTTCTAGTTAGCCTCAAATGGTATTAAGCTAAACCACTAAGTACCACTCCTTAATTGCTTGCATGATGTACAAGATTTGCTAAGATTGTGGGACTTATATCATTTGTGTGTGTGTATGCACTTAGCCGCGGGTATCAAGGCCAAATGAGGATCCAAGAAGGTTTTTGCCCATTGTGTAATAGATTAGGAGGGACAATTTGTACAAGGTTTAATTAACCTTAAGTTGTACAAGTACTTTGGGGATACTAGGAGGATTTTTGATGATTTCGTGTGATGCCTTGCTTGTAACCGCGACACATAGGGCAAAGGAAAGCAAAAAGGGTCTTTACCCATTTGATATTAGCTTACTAGGAACATTAAGTACAACCCTTAATTAAAACCTAGATGTACATGTACCTTAACAAGATTTTTAAGGATTTCTAGTTGTTTATGTTTCCCATAATCGGCCATAGTGGGTACTTGACACAAGAATTGATTTAATTTTGTGTTAAGGTTTTAAAAGTGGGTATTGGTTTGAGTCTAGGTAAGTCTAAGTATTTCCGGGGTGTGTCCAAATGTATTTTATTGCGAAACGTAACCCTTTTACGTGACCAATAAAAATAAAATACGCAAAGTACATAATTATCTTCTTAATAATTATTTATTACTAGGTTGTTGTAAACCTTAATTTATTTGATGACCGTTTACATTAAATGGTTATTTCTAGTCTACGCGATTTAGCTCAAAAACAAAATTAAAAGTAAACGCGTATCAGACCAAAATAAATAGTGACAATTAATAGGAGTCGTAAAATGACCTGAAATTTAGAAATGTTACATAAATAATTTTGGAAAGTAAAATACAAAGTTTTAAATAACTTGTGAAGGTAGCTAGACTTCACATTTCATTCATTAAATAAAAGACACTACATGATAAGAGAAATACAAATAATACCCCTTCTGATGCCAACTTGTGTGGGAAGGGTGCTTACATTTCATGCACATAGCATTTTTTGAGGTTGCGGACGTTCCATGTTCGCTGAAGGAGCTTTTCATTGCGGTCCCTGAGCTTGTACGCACCGTTGTCCTATGCTTCCGTTACTTCATATGGACCTTCCCACTTGGGGCTAGCTTCCCGCTCTCTTTTATGCATGGCTGACCTCCATTGCGCCTGTACCGAGATCTCTAGGATTGAAGCTTGTGTTCGGACTTTAGAGTTTAATTTTTTCCATTTTTTGCCTCTCTTGCTTTGTAGATCGCTGCTTGCTCTCTTCTTTCTTCCAAAAGATCAAGGTTGATTTCCAAGGCTTCATCATTATGCACCATGTCTACCTCCGTTTCCCCTTATGGTAGGGCATGCTACTTTTAGCTGAAATTTACTCCTTTTTTCGTACATGAGTGAGTATGGCGTATGTCATTACTTGACTTAATCTTGGTGTTGGTGTGGCCATAGGACGTGTGGAAGTTCGCAATCCAATCCATGCTCCTTACACAAGTCGGTGCCTTATCCCATCACCCAAACTTTTGTTTGCATCTTTCTACTAAGCCAAATGGCTTGTGGATCTTGACGGACGCAAAGCATTAGGCAAACAAAGCATTGGCGGATGCATAACCTTTCGCACCAGTCTTTGAATTGCTTTCCGTTGTTAGATATTATTTCCCCGGGAAGACCGAACATGCAGACTATGTTGTCCCATACGATTTTTTTGACCTGATTACCTGTTATTGTTGCGACAGGCTTTGCTTCAATCCATGTCGTACAGTAGTCCATTGCCACTTTTAGGAATTTGACTTTTTCAGGTCCATTCGGAAAGGATCCGGTTATGTCTATTCCCCATTTGTAAAATGACCACGGGGACATGATGGGAGTCATTTCTTGCTGCGGGTTTCTTGGCACGGGGCGATGAACCTGGCAGTCTTGACATGTCCTTATCAATTTTCTTGCATCCACGTGCATCGTTGGCCATAATATCCTGTCTGTATGGCCTTTGCTACTATGGATCTTGTTCCGGCATGCATGCTGCAAGATCCTTCATGAATTTCTCTTAAGACGTAATTTGCTTGCAATGGCCATACACATCGTAACAACGGTCCAAGATAAGATTTCTTGTATAGGACTCCGTTGATTACAGCGTACCTTCCTGACTTGCGTCGTACAACTCTTGCCTTTTCCTTTTTTCGAGGGGAATGTTTCTTCTGTGAGGTAATTATAGATTGGGGTCATCCATGGATTCTATTCCCCCACAACTGCTAACACTTCTGCTTTGTTTAAAGACTTCTATTTTAGCTCCTCGGACAACCGTTTTATAAATATGGGAAAAGCTTGGATGTAATTTTACTTAGAGCATCAGCTTTTTTGTTTTCGCTTCTTGGTACTTGCTTGATTGAGAATTTTTTAAAGATGCTAGAGAGTACTTTCACTTTCTCTAGGTACTGTATCATGCCACGATCTTTGGCTATATAGGATTCGTTTACCTGATTGGCGACTAAACGGGAGTCCACATTTTCTTGGAGATTTCTTATACCCATTTGTTCTGCGATTCTTAGGCTGGCTATTAAAGCTTCATATTCAGCCTCGTTATTAGTTGCATCAAACCTGAATCTTAGGGCGTAAGTGAATTCTGCTCCTTCTGGATTTGTAAGTATTAGACCAGCTTCGGAACCATCTATACAGGATGATCTGTCCATGAACAGCGTCCATGGGTCTGGAAGTTCTTCCTCCGTTTCCATGGGTGCGTCTAAAGAGTCGTCTTCCTGACTTTCAACTATGAAATCCGCCAAGATCTATCCTTTGACTAATGTTCTTGGTCTGTACTGTATGTCATATTCACCTAGCTCGATACTCCAATTTTGCAGCCTTCATGTGACCTCTGGTCTTGACAGTATCTGCTTGATTTTGGCTGGTCCGTGATGACAATGATTGTGTGAGCCTGGAAGTATCTTTTTATCCGTTTGCTTGCATGCACTAAAGTTGGTACCAATTTTTTACATTGACGTGTAATTTATTTTTGAACCTTGCAGGGTGCAGCTAACAAAGTACACTGGCACTTGCTTTGCTTCTCTTTCCGTTATTAAAACTGCACTTACGGCCTCTCGCGCAGCCGCAAGGTACACAATCAATTCTTCTCTCGCTCTATTGGTGCAATTAATGTTGGGAGCTTCGCGATTAATTTTTTATTCTTTTCTCTCCATTAGTGTAGTTAATGTTGGGAGCTTTGCGATCAATTTTTTCATTTCTTTGAATACAACATCAGCTTCCGCAGTCCATTGGAAATCACTCTTCTTTGTGCATTTCTTTAAAGTTTTAAAGAACGGCAGTAACTTTTCTGCTGATTTGAAAAGGAATCTGTTTAAGCTTGCTAGCTTTTCATTCAGCTTTTGTACATTTTTTATACATTTTGGGCATTATTCCCTCGGTATTCACTCTATATCCCAAGAACGCATGCTCCTCTAATCTGAAGGTACATTTCTTTGGATTTAGCTTCATGTTTATTTCCCTCAGTGTTTTGAATGTCTCCTCCATGTCTCTTATTATTTCATGCTCCGTACGGCTTTTGATTACCAGGTCATCCAAATAACTCCAAGTTTCCTTCTGATTTGCTATTGAATCCTTTGTCTTACCAGACAGCTGGTAAGTGCTCCGACATTCTTAAACCGAAAGGCATTTTGGAATACAAATACCCCTTGGCTTGTAATGAATGTTGTTTTCTCTTCATCCTCCTTGGATATTTTTATTTGGTTATACCCTTTATATGCGTCTAGAAAGCACTTGAAGGGGTATCTGCAAAGGGATTCCACCCTCCAGTCTATTTCCGATAGCGAATAACCGTTCTTAGGGCATGCCTTGTTTAGGTCTTTGAAATCTACGCACATCCTCCAGCTGTCATCATGCTTTTCACCATAACTGGATTTGATAACAAACTATGATAATGGACTTCTTTCATTATGTCGGTGTCTACCAGTTTTTCCACCTCCTCTTGTATTGCTTTGTTTCTTTCTAGTGCCTGGCTTCTTTTCTTTTGTCTCACTGGTGAGCATCCTTTACGTACCTTTAGTCTGTGTTCAGCTATGTGTCCAGGACCCGTGTCATATCTGTTGGTTTCCAAGCAAATACGTCAAGGCTGCGCCTAAGTAAGTCACATAATGCCTTCCGTCCTTCCTCTGTTAGAGTGGAGCCTATTGCAATTGTTTGTTCTGGGTGTTCTGGATGAATGGCCACTTTGATTCTTTCCTTTGCTGCCTGAATGATATCGCAAGACCGTGCTTCAGGTCCGGAGACCATTGTGCATTTAAGTGGGATTATCCAGCTGCTCCGTAGGGTGAGTCTCCCTCCTAGGACTGGGAATTTTAGCATTCCGTGAGCTGTTGACGGGACTGCTTGAATCTTCTTTACTCCTGGCCTTCCTATGATCCCATTGTATGGAGACGGTGATCTTACTACCACGAAATTCATCCATGTAGAGGTGAAATGCTCTGCATCTCCTATTTTTACTAGCAGCAGTATTTGTCCTATTAGCCATATGATTTCTCCACTGACGCCAATGAGGGGTGCGGTAGCTGGAATCATTTGGCTTTTCACTTCCGGACGAAGCCTATTGAAGCAATGTTCATATAGTATCTCTAAAACCGATCCTCCATCTACATATATTCGATGTATGAAATGTCCTCCTATTTTTTCCTCAATGATCATAGGGCCTTCCGTCCCATCTTCATCCCCTAAGGGTGGGACGAAATTCTGTGAGTCTGAGGAGAAAGCTTTGTGTAACTTATTTTCCTGCACTTTTTTGCCACGACTGAACCATCAAGATTGCCAGAGGCTTATCCTTTCCGGATGTTTCCCCCCTTTTTTGCTGTCTTTGGCTGATCCTTTCTGCTACCTTGTTTAAGCTCTTTGATCACGTGCGACAGTTTTCCATTCTTAATTAATGCCTCAATTTGCCTTTTTAGATGCATACACTCATTAGTATTATGCCCTACTTCTCCATGAAATTCACAGAACTTATTGCTATTTCTTTTTTCCACAAGAGTAGTCATTGGTGACGGGGCTTTGAATTTGCCTTTGTCTAGAGCCAAGATTTCTTTTGGGGATTTTGTGAGAAGTGTGAATTTGTCACGTCTCCTCTCCGATCTCTGTTGATTCCTGAAATCTCTCCTTCTGTCAAAATTCTGTTTTCTCCTTACTTCCTACTGCTTCTATGTCGGAGGTGCTTTCTTCTGTGCTTGATTGGAGGCTGCCACCTCTCCTCGGAGGAACGTTGTGGTTACCCTCATCATCTCGTCTACTGACTTTGGAATGTTATCATGCAGGCATTTGATGAGCTCGGGGTTGGTCGATTCTCATGTGGCTCCTTTAACATGCCTACTTTCAGTTTTGAACCTTTGCATGAAATCTTCCGTGGATTCCCCTTCTCTCTGCTTGATGTGGTGGATCTCTACCGGATCCTTGATGCACTTCTTTTGTTAAAGGTAGTTCGCTAGGAATGCCTTTTTCAAATCATCATAGCTATCTATGGACTCCGGAGTAGGGATCGTCAAACATACCATTGACGGAGGCCCAGTGAGTGTATAAATAAACATGTGGCACCAGTCCGGCATTGTGCCGAGTCACAACGCATCTACTTTTGTAGCTGCCTGGAAGATTTTCAAGTGATCTTCCTGATCATCACTTCCGTCGTATGTGTTGATAAAAATATAATGCCTAAAAACATTACTAATATTTTTCACATCTTTACGTTTTGATAATCACAAAATATAAAAACGTTCAACGTAAAATTAAACGTAAACAAGTAATTAGTAGTAAATTCTCATTTCAACAAATACATCACTTAAATGTATGAATAAATAAATTGCTTAATGCATTTTATGATCAAAAAAAATTTTTATTCAACCTCACACTTTTATAAAATGTTGTAAACATTTTATAAACATTACAAAACATTTTCTACAATTAAAAGAAATGTTTTATTCAAAATAAATATTTTTGAAATCAAATTTTCGGACCTAAAACGGCTAGAAAAGTTCTAGAAAATTCCCTCTAGACTAGACAAAGACAAACGGGAAAAGCCCTAGTCTTTGGGCGCCCCCTTAAATACACGGTCGGCCCCCTTAAAATTAAAGGGACCGCCCACCTATTTAAAGGGACCGCCCCTAGGTAGACGCTCCCTCAGTTTGTCCTATAAATACTGAACTTTTCCTTATAATTTTCTCACATTTTGCACTCATTCTTTCTGTTCAAAACAGCCCATCACTTCTCATCAAATCCTTTGATCATTAATCATAAAGCTTTGTTTTCCAAGTGATCCAACTCATTCCTCAAGTGCAAAGAAGAAATACTTCCATCCTCAAGTAAGAAGATTACAACCTTTGTGTGTTGTTGCAATCTTATTTCATCCCATATCTTAACTTGTAAATCTTTGTATATCTTGTAATTATGTGTAGTAGCTAGACTCATGGTGATCTTTTAAGTAAGATAGATCGTGGTGATCTTACTCAAGTAAGAGTTTTAGTTAGTTGTGCATACGTAGTGTGGTGAATGAAGTTGTGAAAGTTGCTGAGGAAGTCTTAAAGTGTGAAGAAGTTGTGAAGTTTGTGAAGTCGTAAGTTGTGTTGTGAATAGATTGGCTTCTAGCTAATGAATAGAACTCGACATTTACTTTTGTCGTAAATCGGTGTAGCAACGTTGGTACGGTTTTCACCGCCCATAAGGGAGATTGTTGACAAGTGAAAGAAAACTCCTTCGAGTTAGGTGCTCGGGGAGTGGAGTAGGGCGAAGAGGTGCTTTGTTACCGAACCACTATAAATCCTCGCGTTGTGGTTTGATTGTTCTTACTCTTATCTCTTGTCTTACATTATCTCCTCATACTATCATATCAATTGTTTAGATAAATATATTGTTCATATTGTGCAAGTGTTGAGTTCACATAAATTCAAATCTAGATTTTTTTACAAATACTTCAAAACCTTTAATTAAAAAGCTGTAAACTATTCAACCCCCCTTCTAGTTTTCCACAGTATGTTTTGACGTTGTTTGGCATTCGGTTCTTTTTTGGGAGTTCGAAGTAGCGGATTCGAGGGGTGAAGGGATCTGCTTCCTCGCATGTCCATGGTTGAGATAGATCTTCCTCTTCGATGCTTGACTTCTGTTTTCTCGACCTTGACTCTCAGTGTCCCCCTTCGTTGTCTTCACTTCTAAGAGCGGCTCCGTTCTTCGTGGACGAGAACCTTGGTAGCGGCTTTCTGAGTGTGCGGACACACTTCTTCCTCTATCCCCCAGCCTATGGAACATATCTCCGTCCCTTCTTCTTTTATCTCCCTGCCTGCGTCTAGGTGATGCAGATCTGTCTCGCCGTATCCTGGAGAAGACGCTGGTTGGTTCCGGACTTCTTGACATGCTGCGGGAGCGCCTAGGCTTTAGCCTTCTTCTTAGATCTCCTTTTTTGTTTGGTGTTCTAGATTCAGAGTATTGCGACGTTTCTTGGATCTTTGAATTTATAATGCTTACATAGTATTCCCGAAGGGCTGCATCAGACGCGAGCCTATCTGGATTTTTAAGGTTTGCTCTTTCTCCCTTCCTACTGTGTTTCGTACGGCGGACGTGGGTGGGGTGAGATTGAGCTCCGTTGGTCCACTCATGGTAAGTATTTTAGGAAACGTAGTTGTGTACGGGTCCCACGGATGGCGCCAACTTATGGCGCCAACTTGTTAGTACAAAATGTGTCACATGGTATGAGATGAATAACAAATAAGTTAAACAATAAAATGAAGAGAACCAAATAAAAAGATATGCTTGCTAAGTGACGTGGAAATTTCTCAAGTGTGAATTAAGGTTTTACTTACACTGTGTTCTTAAGATTTGTTTTGAAGTGAAAGTGGAGGGAGTGGAAAGTAACTAGAATATTTTCATGTTCTCGAGTTGTTTTGTATAAAGGAAAGGGATGGACTGCTAAGGGAAAGGAAAGGGGATTAATGAGATTTTTGTCTCAAATGTTTCATCCCATATTTGGGATGAAAGCTGAGGAAAGATAAAACAACACCTATAATAAAGTAATATTGATGATGGAAATACCCTTAAATCCAACAGATCTCACGTGTCACACTCTTCTTCCCATACTATATTTTACAGCAAAAGCATACAAGATTCTACAATTCAATTATCTGCGATTTGGTCATGGTATCAAGCTCTATTATAATAATTGTAAAACTTTTATGCAAGATTGATTCATTCAATGTCACGTGTTTGATAGATCTTGACAATTTATAAATTCAATAAAGAGCATCTTATGTGTATTTTGGGTCTTCTAATTGCAAGAAAAATAGTAGGCCAGAAAAGATTGTGGGATTGGGTATTATATAATGGTTAAGTCTGGCTTATTGTTCATGGTTGATTTGGTGAGCGTGTCATAAATTGTGGTGATGGTTAAATGGGTTAGACTGAAATGGTTTTTCTTTTCCTTGTTTACTTTTCAGGAACATGAGACTTCATAGTATCATCTCTCATCCTTTTCTTCTGTGTTTTGAAGGACTCGAGAACACCACAGAAAATGATAGTTAGCCTCCCTTTTCAACACACCTTTTCAAATGATAGTTACCTCCCCTTTCACTTCCTTCTAAAAATAAACTTAAGAACAGAGTGTTAGCCTTACCGTGGGGACGGACCCCACGGTTAGACTCCGGTGCGAGAGTAAGACATCATGTCAGAAGTATGTGTGTGTATTTTGAGGAGTCAAAGAATTATACCTTTTGGTGTGTCAGATGACCCCTATTTATAGAGGGTCTAGTACTGGGTTTCCTAGTATTTCGCCTACATTTGTAGTGGCCGAAGTGGGACCCTTGTCGGGCAAGATTCAAGGTAATCGTGACCTGTGGCTTCGAAAAATTTGAAATATTTAGCAAAATGATCCAAAACAAATTAGGATGTTCTAAATTAACAATTAAAGAACGGATCATGGACGGTAGATTTTTTTTTGTTAATTGGGAATTTGATAATGAAGTACAATTTGGAAAATATTATGATTTAAATGGGATATCTCACAATTTTTCCGCTCCTCGTACTCCACAATCAAATGGGGTAGTAGAACGAAAAAATCGCACCTTACAAGAAATGAGTAGAACCATGTTAAATGAACAATCCATTCCTTAAAAATTTATGGTGCAATAAGCCGATCGCTACATTAACATATATAATAAATAGGACTTTCTATTTAGACGTAAATTTGGGAAAAACTCCATACAGTGTTACGGAGAGGAAGGAAACCAAACCTTAACTATTTTAGAGTATTCGGAAGTAAATGTTTTATTCTTAATACAAAAGATTACCTAACCAAGTTCGACCTAAAGTCGTATGAAGGTGTTTTCCTAGGATATTCGCAAAATAGTAAAGCTTACATAATATGTTAACAAACAAACAAAGAAAGTATGAAAGAATCATAATATTAACTTTAGCATGAGACTCTCCACCAACCTAAACCATCACCATTGGAAGATGATGAATTAGTCGAAGAAGAAGCTATTGAGGTTAGTAAAACAAAACTCATAGGCAATGATCTTGTAGACATTTCATTAGAAAATAATCAAATAATAAACATTAAAAAATCTAAAAGTCATCCCCTAGAAAATGTTAATGTAATCTAAATCCAAAGAAATACTTCGGTTACAAGCTCAAGATAAAAGCAATTTCTTTTTGCTTTAATCAACAATAGAACCTAAAAATATAAATGAGGCACTAAAAGATGAAAATTGGGTAATGGCCATGCAAGAGGAACTAAATCAATTTATAACCAAAAGAAAGTTTAGGGAACAATTCCCCAAATACATGGAAATGACCAAATAGGGAACAAATGGGTATATAGAAATGAACTCGATGAAAATGGGGTCGTAACAAGAAACAAAGCTAGGTTGGTCGCCCAAGGTTATAATCAACAAGAAGGAATTGATTATGATGAAACAAAAGGCACCCGTGAGTCCAAGACTAAGTCCATAAGAATACTTATTAGCTTAATGCTTGTGCACTAGAATTATGTAAGTTAACACCAAATGGATGTTAACGAGTGCATTCCCTAACGGTTATCAATGAGGAGGTTTACTTGGCACAACCTCCGGGATTCATTGACTTTGATTCGTCAAAACCTAATTATGTCTATAAACTTAAGAAAGCTCGTTTATGGTCTAAAACAGTCCAGAAAGCTTGTACGATCGACTAGAAAAGCCTTTCTTATTAAACATAATTATCTATGGGATGGAGTAGATAACACTCTCTTCACTAAAAAGAAAGACTCCAACATCATTATCCGTCTAAAAATATGTTGATTGACATTATATTCCGGAATCAACTTTGTCCAAGAAATGTGTGATGACTTTACCAGATCATGCTGAATATGAGGTTATTTTGAAATGAGTAGTATGGGGGAACAACCGTTTTCTTAGATTACAAATAAAACATTAAATGATGAATATTTTTCAATCAATCAAAAATATATTAAGGAAAAGCGCTTAGAAATTTGGATTAGAAGACTCTAAGCCAATGAAAACCCCCATGTCTACGAAAACCAAACTCACAAGGGATGAAGAAGGTGAGTATGTAGATAATACCAAATATAGAGGCTTAGAATAGGCTAGTTTATTAATACTTACGGCAAGTAGACCTGATATCAATGTTAGTGTTTGCCTTTGGTGCACCGGATTCAAGGCAATCACGAAAACCTCTCACCTAGAAGCGGTTAAGCGTATCTTCCGATACATTAAAGGCACTATGCATTTGGGATTATGGTATCCCAAGGGATCCGGCATAGAAACAATAGTTTATGCGGATTCGGATCATGCGAGAGATTACGTTGATCGCAAGAGCACTAGTGGTGTTTGCACATTCATGGGATGTTGTTTAACATCTTGGTTTTCAAAGAAGCAAACCGCTCTTGCTATCTCCACAACCGAAGCAGAATATGTTATGTACCCTGAAAGGCCTATGTCAACAAGCACTATGGATACACAAGCACTCATACACTATGGCCTAAGGTTAGATAATATACCAAAACTGTGTGGACAACAAATAGTCTATAGACTAAGTATGAATCCCGTTCACACTCACGAACTATATACATAGAAATTCGCCACCTACTTCCTTCGGATATTGTTTCAAAAAGGGAATATCTCTTTAGAAAAGGTCTCATCGGAAGACAACATAGCCGATATTCTAACTAAGCCATTTAAACGTGAACCATTTAACTACTTACGCTTAGGTCTATGAATGATGGAACAAATTGACTAAGTTTTCAGCACTACAAATTAATAATGAACTATTTGTCAAAAATCTGAGAAATAATTTCTCAACAGGTGGCGGCCCCCTTAATTCATAAGGGGCGGCCCCCTTAATATTAAAGGGGCCGCCCCTTATGAATTAAGGGGGCCGCCACCTGTTGAGAAATTATTTCTCAAATTTTTGACAAATAGTTTCTTTATTAATTTTTAGTGCAGAAAATCATAGTCAATTTGTCATCATTCCTAGACCTAAGCGTAAGTAGTTAAATGGTTCACGTTTAAGTGGCTTAGTTAGAATATCGGCTATGTTATCTTCCGATGAGACCTTTTCTAAAGAGATATTCCCTTTTTGAACATTATCACGAAGGAAGTGGTGGCGAATTTCTATGTATTTAGTTCGTGAGTGTTGAACGGATTCTTACTTAAGTCTATAGCCTCTTTGTTGTCATCACATTAATTGGAATATATATCAAACCAAATGCCATATTGTAATGAATCTGTTTCATCATAGAGCTATGTTGACAATGCCTTTTTCCGCACTAACATATTCCGCTTCGGTTGTGGAGATAGCAAGAGCGGTTTGCTTCTTTGAAAACCAAGATGTTAAACAACATCCCATGAATGTGCAAACACCACTAGTGCTCTTGCGATCAACGTAATCTCCCGCATGATCCGAATCCGCATAAACTATTATTTCTATGCCGGATCCCTTGGGATACCATAATCCCAAATGCATAGTGCCTTTAATGTATCGGAAGATACCGCTAACCGCTTCACACTGGTGAGAGGTTTTTGTGATCCTCTTGAAACCGAGCACAAAAGGCAAACAATAACATATATCAGGTCTACTGCTTACGTCTAGCTAAACTACTAATCCACGCACTATTTTGTATTATCTACATACCACACCTTCTCACATACCCTGAGAGTTTGGTTTTCTGTAGACATGGGGGTTTTCAATGGCTAGAGCGTCTATCCATTCTTAAGCATTTCACTATATAATTTGAATGATTTAAAATCTTCCAACAATTAATAGGATTTATTTGAAATCCAAAACAAGTATAGTTCCCACCATCATACACATTTCAAACTCATCATGCAGAACTTGTAAAGTCATCACACATTTCTTTGACAAGATTTTGAATCCGAATAAAATGTCATCCACATATTTATAGACGATAATTGAATGAGGAGTCTATATATCTTTTTTAGTGAAGAGAGTTGTATCAATCCAATACCCATAGAATAATAAGTTTAAATAATAAAGGCTTTTAGTCGATCGTACCAAGCTTTTGGAGCTTGTGTTTAGACCATAAAAGAGCTTTCTTAAGTTTATAGACATAATAAGGTTTTTTGCGTAAGTCCAATGAAACCCTGAGGATGTGCCACGTAACCTCCTCATTGATAAACACCGATTAAGAATGCACTCTTCACATCCATTTTGTAATAACTTAAACTAGTGCACAGATAAGCTAAAAGTATTCTATGGACTGCTAGTCTAGCTACGTGGTGCATATGTTTTTCACCAAAAATCCATTCCTTCTTGTTGATTATAACCTTGGCGAACCAACCAAGCTTTGTTCTGTATACGACACCATTTTCATCGAGTTTATTTCTATATACCCATTTTGTTCCTATAATGGTCATATCCATGGGATTTGGGACTAGTTCCCAAACATCATTTGTTATAAATTGATTTAGTTCCTCTTGCATGGCCATTACCCAATTTTCATCTTTTAGTGCTCATTTATATATTAAGTATCTATTGTAGAAATAAAGCAAAGAAAATGCTTTTCTCTTGAGCTTGTAACCTAAGTGTTTCTTTGATTTAGATTACCAAAACATTTTTCAAAGGGGATGACTTTTAGAATTTTTAATGTTATATTTGAAATATTTTCTAATGAAATGTCTACAAGATCATTGCCTATGAGTTTTGTTTTACTAACCTCAATAGCTTCTTCTTCGACTAATTCATCATCTTCCAATGGTGATGGTTTAGGTGGAGGAGGAGTCTCATCGAAAGTTACATTAATGATTCTCACTTCAATGTATTGTTTGTTTAAGTATTATGTAAGCTATACTATTTTGCGAATATCCTAGGAAAACACCTTCATACGACTTTAGTTCGAGACACTGGTTTTTATGTAATCTTTTGTATTAAGAATAAAACATTTACTTCCGAATACTCTAAAATAGTTAAGGTTTAGTTTCCTTCCTCTTAACAACTCGTATGGAGTTTTTCCCAAAATACGTCTAATAGAAACTCTATTAATTATATAAGTTGATGTATCGATCGCATTGCACCAAAATTTTTGAGGAATGGATTGTTCATTTTAACATGGTTCTACTCATTTCTTGTAAGGTGCAATTTTTTCGTTCAACTACCCCATTTGATTGTGGAGTACGAGGAGCGAAAAATTGTGAGATATCCCATTTAAATCACAATATTATTTCCAATTGTTACTTTCATTATCAAATTCCCCGACCATGATCGGGGGGGGGGCTTCTAATTGATACAATATAGAAATAAAAACATCTAATTTGGTTTTTGCGATCATTTTGCAAACTATTTTTTTTAAATTCTTCGAAGGCTTCGTTTATTGCTAAAAATCTATCCAAGTGCATTCGAGAATAAATCTACAATTACTAAGGTATAACGATTTCCTCCATAGCTTCGTATGGCGGAGGGGCCAAACAAATCCATGTGAAGTAGTTCTAAGCATCTAGTTGTTGAGACTATATTTTTGGCCTTGTGACTTACGTGAGCTTGCTTTCCAACTTTGCAAGCATCACAAAAATGTTGGTCCGTATTTAAGTTTAGGTAGATTTCTAATAATTCTTTATACCTAAATGATTGAATTAGTTGCATATTAGCATGACCTAATCTTCTATGCCATAGTGTGGAATTTTCGTCTAATGTTGCAAGGCATATTTTGTCTTCCGGTTTATTTCCTAGTTTCATTACATATAATCCTCCTTTCCTAATTCCTTTACCTATAACTTTTTCGTTTTTGATTATTTCGCTATCGTGTTCGGTAAATATTACTTTGCACTTATTATCACATATTTGACCTATACTAAGCAAGTTATAAGTTAAGTTATCTACGTGCTCTAACATTTTTCAATTATAAGGAGTCCTTGAGAAATCGTCCCTTTGCCTATGATTTTTACCGCGTAAGTTGCTGTCCGAAAATTCTTTACCTTCGTTTATTCTTTGTATGTAAGAAAACAACTTTCGAATACCGTCCATGTGATTTTTGAACCCACTGTCTTTATCAATCATCGGGTTCCAAGTTTACTCCTAAGCATATTTCATCGGGCGCTTGAGCTACAAGGCAAGCTTCATCTTTAGTCTTTTCCACCTCATCTTCTCCATTGTCGCTCCATAACTCCTTCCCCATAATGCTCTTTGATCGTGTTCTTTGGCGCTTTGAACATATTCCAATGAAATGATTTGGGTCAACCACATCTAAAACATTTTCTTCACTTTTTATCATAACCATCATATTATACTTCTTTGGAATTTTCTATCGCCTCGTGGTTGTCTTGCGAAAGTTTATCCTCTCTCTTGAAGAATTTCTTGAATTCCTTTACGGCCATAGCATACTCTTCGTCTTCACTATCGGAACTTGAGCTATCTTCATCACTTACTTCCTTTTTCACTTTTAATGCAAGTGATCTACTTTGTTCTTTCTTGCCTTTAACCGTTTCTACATCTTTCTTAATTACTTCTTCATAAACTTTCAAGTTTCCAATTAGTTCGTCAAGAGATAAGGTTGTTAGATTCTTTGATTCTTCAATCGCCATGACTTTCGCGCGCCATTTTGGATGTAGTGCCCTAAGAAATTTCCTAACACAATTCTTGCTAGAAAAACTTTCATCAAGTGCTTTTAGACTAGTAATAATAGTGTTAAACTTAGCAAAGGCATTATCTAATTAATATCCTCTTTCGAAACATAAATTTGTTCAATTGTTTGAACAGGATATCAATTATGTTAGCTTTGACTTGATTATTACCTTGATGAGTGATTAGTAAAGTATCCCAAATTTCTTTTGCGGTTTATAAGTAAATAAGCAAATCGAAAAAGAGATTAAAAAAGATAAATGGAATAAGCCGAAGCTTATTATTGTTTTGTTAGCTAGATCTGAAACCGAAATAGCTATAAGTAGCTTATTCGATTCTGAAAATAAGCTAGGAAAGAAATAAGCTAAAACAAGCTTATTCGAAAATAAGCTAATACCAAGCTTATTTAAAAGCTTATTAACCGAAAACCTTAAAAATAAATGAAGGAGCAAAACGAATAAGAGTGGAACAGCTTATTTAGTTTACTACTTATTTAGAAATAAGCTTCGGGTAATAAGGAGTAATGAATAAGCTAGAATATGAGCTTATTTCGAAAAGCTTTTAAGAAAAGAAAAAGAGAATAAGCTAAAAGAAATAAGCAACCAAACACCAACCTTTATTACATTAAGCCAAATAAGTTGATTACAATAAGCTAGATAAGCTTTAAAAAGCTTTTACAAAAATCTTAATAAGCTAAAGAATTGACATAAAAATAAGCTACGTTACAACTTTTTTTTTTATCTAAAACTAATAATACTCAAGTCTGATATGTGTGCTCCTTTAAATAGCAAAAGTAAGGTGAGGGCAGAATCGTCATATCAAGTAGCCAATCAATGAGAGTCCAAGATTAAGGGGTAAAATAGTCTTTTTTGCTGGAATGATTGCTTAATAATGAAGCCAATGATTAGCCTGACCTCGTACACGTTAAAAATGCCAGCGAATAATTCAGCCATCCTCCAATTAAGTGACGCCACGTGGCCTATTCATTTGCGTTGATAAAATGCATTCTACTCACACACATTCCTCGTGCTTTTCTTTAGTTGCAAACTGAATAGAAAAAATAAAGGCCACGTGTCGATCATTGATTGCCAATATAAGGTATAGTGGGTGAGAGTGGGGAGCATCACGCGCCTTATGGAATTAATTTTGGCGAGTGGACATCACGCCACCTTTCCCCTCTTTTTATTACAATCGCAGAATAATTGGCTTAATGGACTTGGGCTTGAAATTCGTTTTGGGCCACATTTGTTTAATAATTGCAAAGCATAAGTTCTTTATAAAATCTTGTTGGGCTGAATGACTTGAGTTTAAAATATGTAAGGGTCGGCCCGGCCCTTATGAAAGGTAACGGGTCAGCCCAATAAACAATGAAGGCACCGTCGGACTTGAAATCTCGTGCTCTTTCCAATGACATGCTCGGAAAATATTAACGACTTCGTCTTGATCTCGAAAAACGCGTAAACGTCTTCCAATTTTAACCAGAAGTCTCCGTTTTTGCTTCGTTTTTAATCCTTTGTACCTGCAAGACATAACAACACAAAACAAACATATCTGCAATATAATTAAGCATATTTTAGTGTTATTAGTCCGTTTTGAAGTATTTTCCGAGGTATAAATAATGTGTGTTTAAGCACACATCAAATTCTCCCACACTTAGCCATTGTTGGTCCCACACGTAATGTTTATAAAACACGCCCGAAAATAAATAATTTAACCCACCCTTAACTTGATAACCCCTCACATCAAACAAGAACAGAAAAGGTTTATTAAGAGAGTTTAAAAATCATTTGATTCTAAAGCGCCCCCGTTTTAACCACTTATTTAAAAATAGATAAAAAAACTAAGATAAAATTTTTTATAAAATTTATTTAAAAGGCTTAAAGAACGGGAGTTCGTCATCCTTGATTTTCACAATCCCCAAACCAAGCTTAAAACGAAATCACAATCCAATATAAGATAAGATGCTAACACTGCTCATAAATGCTAATTGTGTAAGTGTAAACTAACTTTTCACTCCCATTATTCCTAAATCCTCTAAGGATTATTATTATTGTTGTTGTCGTTGACAAATAAATTATGTCCTTATTAATATAAAGTAAACCGGTTTAAACCATAATTAGTTTGAAATCATTTCCTAAAGAGACGATATGCCGAGAATAAAGTCCACATTAAGGTTCTAATTTCGCATGATTTAGGGGTTATCCTTTTTATTTCATCCGAAACAACTCAACTACGAGTCCAGAGACGAAGGCTTTATTTAGATAACCCCGGAGTCGAAATTTGGCTTTATTATTATTATTATTGCAACATTATTATCCCTCGGTCCTTTAAACAACTGCAACATCGGGAGCGAACCGACCAGAAATAGTAGTCTTATTTTGACCTCGGTAATTTCCTCGACCTTTTTGATGGCTGCAACATCGGGAGCGAACCGACCAGAAACAACAAACTTTTATCAGTCTCAGATTATTGTTATTATTATTATTACTTTCACCCTTTAAACGACTGCAACATCGGGAGCGAACCGACAGGAAACAGTGGTCTTATTTCGGCTTCAGTTTATTACATTATTATTATTATTATTTTACAGCCAAATTTCAAGTCCCGTGGTCTTTTAACTACCTAGACAATGGGAGCGAGCCGTCAGGAATCGGTAGCCTATTTCCCCACAACACTGACAAAACCTCGATGTGTACCTTACTTTCACCAGAAGGAATCTCTAAGAATTGATCAAAACTAAGAATCACAAAAACCAAGCAACTTTATTTATTATATTTATAGTTTATTAAGCTGGTGGGAGCAAAACCACACCTAACAGCTATGAGCCTCTAAAAAAGATCCAACTACTCCACCTTAGCATCTAACATATATTTAACTTACATATTTTGTTCTTTTTAACAAAATAATAAAGTTTTGAAACGCTTAGTCCCTAAAAGC
This sequence comes from Tanacetum coccineum, assembly GCA_026074375.1. NCBI lineage: Eukaryota > Viridiplantae > Streptophyta > Magnoliopsida > Asterales > Asteraceae > Tanacetum > Tanacetum coccineum. Next base: position 22,513 of record BQNB010055913.1, read on the forward strand.
TAAGGGAAAGCTAGAGGTGAAACACTCCGTCCAAGTCAAAATATCCTTAGTTTTACGGGCTAACTTATTTCACATATCTAATTATACTACAGATATTTTTTTATAACAATATCTAGGTAAAACGGGGTTTGTGGAGACACACACAGACAATATAATCATATGATCATTTTCGATAAAATCCCCCCTACACTTAAACCATACATTGGCCTCAAGGTTCAAAAATGTCAGTAAGTAACCCAACTTAGAATAAAAAAGGCAAATGCAAAAATTCCAAGTATGAAAGTAAAGAAACTATATATATATATATATATATATTTATATATATAATATATATATATAGATAAATATATTTATATATATGATCAGGAAGTGAGGATTTCCCGAGATATAATCAGGAAAATAAACAGAGACCTTAGTAAATTGTAGATTGAGGATTGAAAACAAGCACAAGGTCTTCAAGATCATAGAAAATTCGCAAGCAAAAACAGAAAAACTCCACCAAACACAACAAGATAGAGGCCCCACCCAAAAAAAAAACCCCCCCCCCATCACTTATTAATACAAAATCTAATCTAATATAATATTATTACTACTACTATGATAAACACGGGCTGCCTCCCGAGAAACGCTTGTTTTTGTGCGAGTCTCTAGCTTGACTCACCCCGAATTTCTTTGTCCTTGGGGAGAAAACTGACAGAAGATTCGATCTTCAAAGAAATTTCACTCAAAATATGACATTATCGATCATTGAAAATAGCAATTATAGGTGTGGATAGTTTAATCGGAAAGAGAAAATTCCATCGTTTAGGATGATCCCAGATCGAAAACTTGTCCTCATTTCGTCAGGAGTGTAAGACGAGTCTCGATCTCCAGAAGGATCATTCAAGAAAAGAAAATATCTTAATGAATGAGAGTAAAGAAACAGTCATCCCAGAAGGAGAATGAAAAATCCTTAGGAGTAACCCATTGATGGTGAATATTCGGGATCAAAAACTTTATCTTTATTTAAAGGAAATAAGACTAAAAGATCGATCTTAGAAAATTCTTCAGAAAAAGTGGAGTGACAATCAGATAGGAGGAGAAGAAAATTATTAAGCTCATGACTTGTAAGTTCCTTGGTTGAATCTTTAAACATATTTCCTTCAAAAAGTAAAGTCAACTCTCCTAGGTCGGGCTTAATATCGAAGTAAAAACAATCATACTCCAGTGGAGATATGATGTGAGCAAGTTCATCAGCGAACTCCTCAAGATGAGAATCACTCCTATCGGCAGGAGGAAACGGATCAATCGAAAGATCAAAATGAAATGATTCATACTCGGGAATAGAAAGATCAAAATGAGAAGTGGTACTGCCACTACTCTTCTCTTGGATATGATCGACATCAAAACATAATAATTCATATTCTGGAAGAGAATGATTAGAATGAGAAGTGGTACTGCCACTACTCTTCTCTTCAAAGCAAAATACTTCATAATCATGAAGAGAAAAAACAGAATGAGAAGTGGTACTGCCACTACTCTACTCATTTTGATTAGAAATTTCTTCACACGGAGAATCAATAATATTGATACTATGAACGGAATGACATTCATGACTTGGTGAATTCATTGAAAAATTTTCAGCACGAAAAACTAATTCTTCATTCCCTATTCTTAGAGTCAGCTTCTCTTCGTAGAGATCTACGAGAGCCTTTGTAGTACGCAGGAAGGGTCTTCCAAAAATGATAGGAACTCTAGGATCAACCTCAAATTCTACAATGACGAAATCGGCTAGAAAGTTAAATTTATCCACTCTAACAATAACATCTTCAGCTATACCCATCGGATATGTGACAGATCGGTTAGCCAGTTCAAGAGTCATTCGAGTGGGTTTCAGAGGACCGATCCCAAGTTTCTCATAGATCGAAAGAGGCATAAGGTTTATGCTAGCTCCAGAATCAGCTAAGGAGCTGCAAACCTCAAGATCTTGTAGGACACAAGGAATGAGAAACTTTTCGGGATCTCTAAGTTTTTCGGGAACCTTATTAAGAAGGATAGCAGAGCATTCAACATTCATCGGTGTATTTGCTAACTTTTCTAATTTCTCTTTGTCTTTTAATAAATCTTTTAACACTTTAGTGAATTTTGGAATTTGAGTTAAAGCATCCATAAGACTGATATCAAAATGAAGTTGCTTTAATATTTTCAAAAACTTAGATACTTGAACATCATTTTTATCAAGAAGTTTTGTCTTATTAAGCCTTGAAGGATATGGAATCTTAGGTTGATGAGGGTTGGGCTTAGGATCTTCTTTTGGTTTTGGTGGTGACACTGGCTGAATTCCTGGAGGTGGGACATGTGCGGTACTTGCTGGGCTTGTAATATGCACCTCGTCCATTAAGGTCTCCGGTTCTTTTTCCACTTCCACCCTAGGAGTAGGAGGAACAGGGGGTGGAATAGAGGGTTCAACAGTAGTCAACCCACTCCTTGTTATAATCGAATTAACTTGCTCTCTCGGGTTAGGCTCAGTGTTTCTCGGAAGAGCACCTTGAGGTCTTTCATGAAGCACCTTTTGTATTTTACTCATAAGATCTACCATTTGGGTATTTTGGGTTTTCAGTTGTTGTATTTGTTGGGTATTGTGATTTTGCATTTGTTGCATTTGTTGGTTATTGTGAGTTTGCATTTGTTGTATCTTAGCTTCAGTCGATCTCATATGTTGTAACATCATTTCTTCCAAAGACGACACATTCGGCTGAGCTTGATTAAAATTATTACCCTGGTTAAAACTTTGACTCATATTCTGATTATAACCTTGATTAAATCGATTTTGGTTCTGATTATTTCTGTTTTGATTATTTTGATAATTTTCCTGATTATTTCCTTGATTGTTTCCCTGCTTCTGATTATTTCCTTCATTAAATCCGGGTGGTCCAATATAATTATTGGAACGATAGCTTAAAAGATTGCGGTTACCTTAGGTTCGGTAAGAATTACCACCCGCATTATAAATACCCGTAGTAGCATATACGTCCTCTTGAGTGTAGCCTCCGGCGGCTTGACACTCATAATAAGCATGTGGACCACCACAAGTCTCACAGCCATTTTGTATCGAATTAATTTGTCTGTTCAGAGAAGAGACGAGAGCTTCAACCTACTTAGTGAAAGCGGTAATAGCAGCATCTTGAGTCGATCTCCCACTAGCACTTAAAACTTGAGGTTTGTTTCGAGAAGTTTGAACTTTAGATTTGTTCTCAATAATAGTCAAAGCTTCTTGGGTATTCTTAGTTAAGAAATTACCACTAGCTACAGAATTAAGAGAATCATGATCAGATTGATTTAAACTATTGTAGAAAGTATCAATCTGATGGAGAGGAGAAAAGCCATGATGGGGACATTTGTTAAGAAGGTCTTTAAATCGGTCCCAGGCTTTAGAAAATGTCTCACCGAATCTTTGTTGAAATCTAGTTATCTCATTTCGAAGATTGGTGTTCTTAGAAGGAGGAAAGAAGAGGTTCACGAACTTGGATACAAGATCGTTCCAAGTTGTGATATAATTAGGAGGTTCTTTTTCAAGCCAAGTCCGGGCTGATCCCTTAAGAGAAAACGGAAATAACAACAGTTTAACAACGTCACTCGGGAAGTTATTAAGTTTAACTGCTTGTGTTATTTTCGTGAATCTTCGAATATGAGAATGAGGATCATCGTTTTCAAAACCATGAAAAGCGATGGCGGTTACTAGATTAAGTAAACCGATCTTCAATTCGAATTGATTAGCAAGAATAGAGGGTACAACGATTGCATCCCCCACACCATCGGTAGGTGCCTGAAGTAACTCCTCCATCGAACGGAGATCTGGATTCGGGTTTTGAAAATTAGGACCCACTAGAGGCGGTCCTTGAACGTTATTATTATTATTAGCCATATTAATCTCTTCAAAATCAAGTAAAAGAGACGGATCACCAAGATTTTGTCGACGATTTCGAATAACACTCTCGGAATTAGAAAAAGGAGGAACGAGATTATAAGAAGAAGAACGAGTGCTCATGCACTAAAAAGAAGAAATAAAAATATTTTTTTGGTTTTTTTTAATATTTATAAAATAAAATAAAATAGAAATGAAAAATATTTTTGGATTTTTATAAAGATAGAAAAATAGATAATATTTTTTTGGATTTTTTATAAAGAAAATAAAATGAAAATATTTTTAGTATTTTTAATATATTAATATAAAAGAAAATAAAATAGAAATAGAAAATATTTTTGGATTTTTTTATAAGTACGAAATTAAACTTTCAAAAGAGAAAGGATCTTCAAGGCAACAACTTCGAAACAAAACGTTAAAATCGTACAATTCTCCCCGGCAACGGCGCCAAAAACTGATTCGTCAAAAACGAGTCGGTAATAATATTCCCGTTCGATATAAAAATTACTTGAGGACAAGTAATGATCAATCTTCCGAGTGTCGTAATCCCAACGAGAATTGAATTGAAAACCACGTTTATGTATGAAATTACATATATATCCAAACAAACTTAAAAATTACATATATGTCCATCTTCTGCTTCAAAATTACACATATATCCCTCTTTTTAAAAAAATTCGTGAAAAATTTTGAAAAAATTCCACAAGATTGTGTATGTTAGTGCATAAAAAAGTTGTGAAGAAAGTTTTGATTTATTCTCAATAATAGTCAAAGCTTCTTGGGTATTCTTAGGTCAAGAAGCTTACCACTAGATTGCAAAAATTAAGAGAATCTTGATCAGATTGATTTAAACTATTGTAGAAAGTATCAATCTGATGGAGAGGAGAAAAGCTATGATAGGGACATTTGTTAAGAAGATCTTTAAATCGGTCCCAGGCTTCAGAAAATGTCTCACCGAATCTTTGTTGAAATCTAAGTTATACTCATTACGGAAGCATTGGTGGTCATAGAAGGGAGGGCTTGACCTCCCAAAAAGAAAGAACAAGAAAAAGAAAAAAGAAGGAAGAAAAGAAGCACAGAAAGCGTAAGAAGAATAAGGAAAAAGAAAAGAAAAAAGAAAGACAGAATAGAAAGAAAAGAAAGAGGAAAAGAAAAGAACAGAATAAGAAGAAAAAGGAATGCGGTAAAGAAAGGAAAGATATGAAAAAGAAAAGAGAAAAAAGAAAATGAAACCGAATCTTTGTTGAAATCTAGTTATCTCATTTCGAAGATTGGTGGTCTTAGAAGGAGGAAAGAAGCGGTTCACGAACTTGGATACAAGATCGTTCCAAATTATGATAGAATTAGGAGGTTGTTTCTCAAGCCAAGTTCGGGCTAATCTCTCAAGAGAAAACGGAAATAACAACAGTTTAACAACGTCACTCGGGACGTTATTAAGTTTAACTGCTTGTGTTATTTTCGTGAATCTTCGAATATGAGAATGAGGATCATCGTTTTCAAAACCATGAAAAGTGATGGCGGTTACTAGATTAAGTAAACTGATCTTCAATTCGAATTGATTAGCAAGAATAGGGGGTACAATGATTGCATCCCCCACACCATCGGTAGGTGCCTGAAGTAACTCCTCCATCGGACGAAGATCTGGATTCGGGTTTTGAAAATTAGGACCCGCTGAAGGCGGTCTTTAAACGTTATTGTTATTGTTATTATTAGCCATATTAATTTCCTTAAAATCAAGTAAAAGAGACGGATCACCAAGATTTCGTCGATGATTTCGAATAACACTCTGGGTATCAGAAAAAGGAGGAACAAGATTTAAAGAAGAAGAACGAGTGCTCATGCACTAAAAAGAAGAAATAAAAATATACTTTTTTGGTTTTTTTAAATATTTATTAAAATAAAATAAAATATAAATGAAAAATATTTTTGGATTTTT